>VZTD01000483.1:1488305-1610117 GCA_013397725.1 Rhagologus leucostigma
ACCAGAAGAGCAGATGGAGGGGAGCAACGAGATGTCACTGGGACCCTTGGAAGGGTGATATGCTTCCACCTAACCCCTGTCACTCTCTCCCTGTCCCCCACCCCCCTCCACACACACTTCTGTTTCTATCTCTTTCTTCTTTTTTTCCTCTTTCTTTCTCTTTGCCTCTTTTATTATTAAATAAAATACATCAATATTTTGGCACCAACATCTAACCTCTTTTGGTTTTAATCTTGTTTTGGGGTATATTTTGAACCTTCTCAGTTCTTTCCAGTTTATATACAGAGACTTAATTTTCTTTGCTCTTCTGGGTTTAAACCAGATCTTAATAAGGGGGGGGCCACAGGGGTGGCTTCTGTGAGAAGCTCCCAGATGTTTCCCCCATGTCCAACAGAGCCAATGCCAGAGAGCTCCAAAATGGACCCACCACTGGCCAAGGCTGAGCCCATCAGAGATGGTGGTATAACATATTTAAGAAAAAAAAAAAAAGTTGTTGTGCAGAAGTAATTTAGCATCCAGGGAAGAGAGGACTAAGAATATGTAAGAGGAACAACTTTGTAGACACCAAGGACAGTGAGGAAAGAGAGGAAGAAGGTCCTTCAGGCACCAGAGCTGAGATTCCCCTGCAGGCTCTGGTACGGATCATGGTGAAGCAGCTGTGCCCCTGTAGCCCATGGAGGTCCATGGGGAGGAGACCCAACCCGAAGCAGGTGGATGCCCAAAAGAAGGCTGTGATCCCATGTGCCAGTGCCGGAAAAGGCTCCTGTCAGGGACCTGCAGACCCATGAAGAGAGGAGCCCATGCTGAAGCAGGTTTCCTGGTAGTACTTGTAACCCCATGGGAGACCCACACTGGAGCACCCTGTCCTTGAAGAACTGCACCCCATGTGAGGTACTGACATTGGAGTAGTTCCTGAAGAACTGCAGCCCATGGGACGGACTCACATTGGATAAATTCATGAAGGACCTTCTCCCTTGGGAGGAACCCCATGCTGGAGTAGGGGAAAAACTCCTCTCCCTGGAGGAAACCGTGAGAGAAACAACCTGTGATGAACTGACCATAGCCCCCACTCTCTGTCTTTCTGCACTGCTGAGCAGGAGGAGGTAGAGCTGGGAAGGAGTAGGGGGTGATGGGAAAGTGTTTCAGGATTTGGTTTACTTCTCATTATCCTGCTCTGATTTCGATTGGTAAGATATTAAATTAATCAGCCACTCCTGATTCTCCAGATCCTTCACCAACTCCATTGCCCTTCTCTGGACAAGCTCCAGAATCTCAATGTCTTTCTTGCAGTGAGTGGTGCAGAACTGAACACAGCACTAAGGTGTGGCCTCACCAGTGCCAAGCACAGAGGGACAATCCCTTCTCTAGTCTTGCTGGCAACTTTGGTTTTGATACAGGCCGGGATGCCACTGGCATTTTGGTCACCTGGGCACAGCTGGCTCATATTCAGCCACTATCATCAGCAACCCAGGTCCTTTTCTGCTGGGCAGCCTTCCAGCCACTCTGCCCCCAGCCTGTAGCACTGCAGGGGCTTGTTGTGACCCAAGCGCAGGACCCAGCACTTGGCCTCACTGAAGCTCATACTGCTGGTCTCAGCCCATGGATCCAGCCTGTCCTCATACTCCCCAGGAGATCAACACTCCTACCCCAGCTAGAGTTGTCTGCAAAGTGTAATTGCATAAGACATAATATTTTTAGAAAGGGGTCTAGGAACAAAATTAGGACCCAGAGAAAGTCATCAACATCCACCAGTGAAGGCCACTTGAAAAAGGGATCTCCTGGAATAGAGCAGCTGGGGACACCAGCATGTGATTGCAGTCAAATCAAGACAGCTCTCCCAAAAACCTGACAAGTTACCCAGAGCTACACTGGTACAAGAAAGATCTGATTGTAGCTCACAGTATTCATCCACACAGCTTGAGAGAAACCAGCTGAACTACCTTGATTCTGTTTCTGGAATGCCTTTAATGCAAGATCAGGCATTTTGCCAATAGCTGCGCCACTGATAAGAAACACTGCTTTAACTTAAACTGTGTTGTAACTTGAGAGCTTTTCCTTTAGGATTATACAGCAAGCAACTCGATTTGATTTTTTGCCTGATATTACAGGCTTCATCACAAAAATGAAATTGTGCTTTCTTCCTTGACACTTAAGCCAGCAGTGACAACTAGGCATCGAGGCCAGAACAAAGCAGGTCTGCCACTACTATCTACATTTCTTTTCCAAAATCTTGAGTATAAAATATTTCCTTCTTGTACTACTAAGAAAGAAAGAATTAGCAACTTAGATAACTAACTTTGGATTACATATATTTTTTAGTCAACTAAAAATGATCAGTACCACAGGACTTTTAAATAATACCATTCGGGAATTTTTTTTTGGTTGGTTGGTCGGTTGGTTGGGTTTTTTTGTTTTGTTTTGTTTTTTGTCCGTAAAAAGCATACTTTACTTTTAAAAGTCTGGCCACATTTAATAACTAAAAAGCTGGTTTTAGGAGAGTACAGTAAAGGTCTAAAATTTGACACTGATGGCATTTTCACCAGCATAAACCAGAAACAGTTCTACTGATATCAACAGAGGAACAAGGACATTGAAATTCCTAATTCACATTTCCTGCCTGGCTATACAAACAAATCCCAGGCTCCTGTAAATGGAAAGGAGATATAATTACAGTCTCAGCAACTTTCCTCACAAAAAAGAGAAAAACACCAGTGGTCACAGACCAAAATGCAGGCCATATTGTGAGATAGATATCCCTATATCAAGATCGGCTTGATCAACGGCACAACATTTGCAGTGCTGTGTTATATACACAAATATATAACCAGTGCATTACAGTTGACTTCCCCCAGCTGAAAGTAAACATACTCTGAGACTGTGCCTGTACAGCCTGAGCAAGGCTTTCAGCAATGCTAAAGTATTAAGCATGTCTGGTTTTGTGACAGATCTACAACAGTTCAACAGGTTTTGGATGTACAGATCTTGATGAAATATTAGACAAGTCTGTGATAGCACCACCACACTCTGGCATCCAGGGTGTCTTTTTCTGCACGGCACTTGAAAGCTCAGGTGAGTCTATCCAGTTCAACCTAGAGGTATTTGCACCTTTGGGGCATGACCCTCAGCAGAGTGAGATGTGACAACTACGCTGAAATTACACCTTCATACCTTTAGGCTCTTTGTCTAGCTGGGATCAAATGTTACACAGTTATACTTTTACTGTCAGTCATATTTACCTAGGAAGCAGTACCGTGAAAAAGTAGACATGGAAAAGCACTGGAGAGGTATGGACAAAGATGGAACTAGTCCATGGCAGCAATCAAAATATGGGAGCAAATGGAACAATCAACCAATGTAATTTCCTCATCTGCGTTATGTATCTTTCAGACCCCTACACTTCTATTCAGCAATATTTTCATCCATCACTGAGATAATGAAGAATGAGACTGAGTAATCAAGAAAAATGTGTATCCAAATGAAAGTTTGGCTGTACAGATTCCATGTAGTTTCATAGGTAATTAGTATAGCTGACTAGTGAAAAGAATTGCCCAAGTTCTTGTTGCCCTGCCTATTCTCATCCTTATTTTCGTACTTAGTAAAAATATACTGTGGCAGAAAACTTTTAAAAGTTCATAGCCTTTTAGAATGGAAGTCGGCTCTATTTTTTTAAAGATCCAGTCTTGTGGAATCATTTCTGGAATCTTGGCATGTGGATGAAGTGAAAATGTAATAATTGTCTTATTAATTAAAGTTTCAACTTGTTATGTTTGCAGAAAAATATTTTAAAACATCTCTTTGACAGTCTTCCACTCTCAGAAGAATGCCAAAGAAGATTTAGCCTTTTTGTTTATATTTAATGGTTTTAAGCCAAGTATTATTTGTGATGCCATGCTTCTACTAATGAATCCATTTTTTTTCATTCCACCAATGCAAAGCAAATATATTTTAATGAAAAGAATCATAGTCCTTGAAATCTGCTGCAGCTGTAAGGTTAGCACCACAAAGACAAGTTGCTTACCTCACTTAAAGAAATGAAATGTTTTTGTATGTTATATTTTGGGAGAACATGGTATCCTATGAAATAGCAATGTTTTCCATTTAAAAAATAGCTTTCTACATAGCATATTTAGGTGCATATTTAGCATAATATTTAGGTGGGATGCATTTAATTGGAGAGCACATGAAAGGACATGTTTCTTTTTTTCATTTTTGTTTCCACATATTACATTTTTCATCATATTGTATATGCTCGCATATTGTAAAATACTGAAAATAAGGACAAACCCAGAATTGGCTAAGCAAATCATAACTTACATAGAATTGCAGATCCATCAGATGGGAATCAAAATATATCTATATTTATAGATGTGATTATTTTTTGCATACAAAGTCAGTAATCGAATTAAAATCTGACTTGTCATTTATTGCCCATCAAAACAACCAGAAAAAAAACAAAAACAGAGGGAAGAGAAAGAGAACATTCATTAGGACAATAATTAAACAGCAGAATGAAGACCAAATCAGCAGAAATCAATGAAATCAAAAGAGACAACCACATGTGAAATGCAAACAGGAAACAATAATTTTGCAAATTATACACAACCTACCTAGTAAGAGAAGGATTATAAGGGAACATGCTCAGGTTCAGTTTCTTTTTCAGAAGATGTTATGGAAAGCCATTTGCTAAGTTCTGTTCCCATACACAGGCAACATTATGGCAACTACACACAAAACTAATGATAATTTTTCCTGACACATTTGGTCAGAGCATATGTAAATACCATCCTTAGTCTAGGCCTCAAACAGATACCAACTATTGACTGAGTTGCACTTTTGCAAGGAAATATTCTGAAATTATAAAGCAGGAATCATCAGTGATTAATATGTTCTGGAGAACATATATGTCTCTGTACTGCAGATTTCATTCAACCTGTGATAAGTGTTTTTTGAAGCACCTGTAAATCAGCTGTGCATTTTTCCATTTCAAAGCCCTCTATCTTTTTCAGATTTGTTTGAAAGATGCTTTGACAAAGAAAACTATTACTCTTTATGACCCATTGAAATGCCATACATGATTTAAAGTGAAGTCTAAAATGGCCCCAAGTAGAAGCAAAATCTTGCAGTTTGACATGTGGATTCTGGAATTAACTCAATGCCAAGGGAAGACTAAATACCTACATTTTCATCATTACACTTAGTCCATTCATCACAAAACTTATGGACCTATCAAATTATACCATTTTGCGAACTAAGTAGGAAAAACAGCTGCTGTTTCTGATACTGATGATAACCTGTTCAAACTGACTACTTGTACAGAATTTGAGGTGTATGATTTTTCTGTAAGATTTACTATTTTCATTAGATTACCTACGTAAGAAGACAAGGTTTTAAGGTCCCATAAGAATTCATCAGGAAAATTATTAACTACTTTTATGTAGCCTCTTTGCAAAGTGAACGTGTAAAATTAATCTTCATATCCAGCAAAGTAGATTTCTCTTATCAATAGTCCCACCACGCAACAGAAAGACAAGGAAATCTCTTCTTCTGTGTAAATACTTTTAGAAGAGAACACTAATTAATGAGATCCAGAGGAAGGTATTTAAATTTTTCTTGCATGTTAAGACATGTTGAAAGGTAGGAATATAATGAGATAAGAGTATAAGAATTACGAGATAAGAGTATAAGAATTAAGAGATAAGAGTTATTATACTAAAAAAGAAGAGAAAACGTGGAAGTAAATCCAATAATCACAAGTTTGAAATATAGTAGAAGAAGAACACAGGGTATATAGAGATTCAACACTGAATAAAGAAATGTTAGAGGTGAAAAACAAGGGATAAAAAATACAGTAAATACTAAGCAAGTGCGCTGAAGCAAGTACTCTAACTAATTTGGTTCAGTAATATGTCGTAGCTTTGAAAGAAATGTGAAGTTTTTCTATAAAATGGAAAGATAATAACAAAATGGAACTGTTACTGATGCCCAACAGAAAGCTAACTATGCAGTGACAGCAAAAACAGAAGAGGACTGGAATGGAGGTATATTGATTAGGAAGAAACACAGAACGGAGTGCTTCAATCGGAAAAAAAATAGAGCTAGCATGCATTAAGATTAATTTATTTGTTTTACAAAACTTTAAGAATATAAGAGACAGTCCATCACAGCAGAGCTAGAGGTCTCCTACAGTCATCCAGCAGCAGATATTGTTGTAACAGTGTTAGAGAAATGAATACTGCTAGGAACTGTATGGTTATGGAAGACCTGAGCCATACAGATATATATTGTAGAAACATCTATAACCTTGGTTCCTGCTTTCAGCTTGGGTCCAAAGTAATACAATAAATTCATACAACACTGATCACAGATCTGAAATGCAAAACAGATCTCAGCTTCTGTGAACTTCCCATTTCAGCTGACCACCAGGCTGAGGATCACGTCACATGTTTCACAATGAAAGCCTGAGGCAAGGCAAATTAATTGATTACTTAATGCTAACTAGGTAAGCACCAGATAGGAGGAGGAATTATTTCACCTGAGGACACAAACAGGTATAAGTATTATTTAATAACTGTGGGCTTGAAATTATCCCTTGGGGAAGGTGAGGACAGATGTTTTGGAGCAGTTTTCTCACACTAGCTGCTTTTTTTTCCCCGAATATGTGTTTTTCAGGGGAATTGATCAGTTTATAATTGTCATTTATGCAGTTGAGTGGGACTGGGCACAGTAAGTCAGCAGGTGTCTCTCTGTAGTCTGTAGGAACCTTTCCTACTTTTCAAAGGAAACTTTGAAATAATCCTTGGAAGTATGAAGAGCAGCACTTGATGAGGAAGTAACAGGATGTTACCCACTGGCAGACCAGATTTCCAGATGACTCTCACTGGGCAGCACGGATGGTACTGAAGAACTTTCCCTATTGCTTTGACAGTTATTTGTCAGTCAGGAAAATACTGAGACATCACAGAATGGAAGCTTGTTCAAACTCAGGCATCTCTAGCTAGTGACAGTTCTGAGAGGACATTGAGATTAGCACCTAAAGATATCAAGTGAGTATCCAAAATAAATCAGACTCCAGACCAGTAAAAAATTAAAATTCCATCTTTTAGCATAACACAAACCTACCAGTGACATTCTTCCTTGGTCTAGAAGAAGAATCTGCATAAACTTCACAAAGCTCTCCCCAGTTTTTACAGCCTTTCCATACACGCTGTGGATGCAACAGTCTAGTTCAACAGTAACTGTACCTGAAATAAGTGTGTCTCCTTCAGGTCATACAGCTCACTGTATCTAATTTTTTTCCCTAAGCCAGACAGCAATACCTTTTAAGACCTCCTTTACACTCAATGGTGTCTCTGTTTTCTATGCGTACATACACTGCTTACTTTGAATTCAGTAGGTGATACTCTTTTATTGTCAACATATTAGATATCATTGTAACTTAGCACATGAGTGGTTTTATTAGTCTGTCACATCATGACAGATAGGAAAGTTTCATCAAGGGGAGTCAAAATTTCCTACTGCAAAGTCAATCTGAGGCATTTTATGTGCACCAAATGCCTTCCAAAGGGAGTGTTAACTGAACACAACACAAACCTAAAGTAGACAAACAACCCAGCTTACTGCAGCAAAATGTTTGATACAGAGCAAAACACTAGCTGAAGATTAACAGCCTATTAAAAATGAAATTAAGCTATTAGAAGCCAACAGGCATGGGAAAGGTTCCTTTTGTCATTCAGCTATTATCGTATTTGATGTCGCATTAAATTGCCCATTGGGCAAAGCACTGAAAAGCTAATATGGGAATGCCTTGTTTATAATGTTCACTTTCATCTGTGAATTAAGAAAGCAATTCATCAATAACAAAACCAGTTTAAATGATGTATGAAGTGAACACAGCATTCTGAAACAACTGCTTCTTCCAGATAAGACCCAAGGATAAACTGCATCCACAGGGGGATGAAAACAAGACACCATTGGGTTCCACAGCCAAAAAGCATTTTACTTAGCATGAAGGACTCTTTATCAACTGCAGTAATTTAGATAAATTATAATCAGGCCAAAAGAAGTTCTGATCTGTACTTCACAATTTTCCCATTAGCACTAAGTAAGGCTGTAAAGCCTTGTAAAGCCAGTGCTGTAAAGCACTGTAATTTGGTAACAAGTCCCTTAAATGCCATGCAACGTGTACAATTTTCTCCATGAACAATGACATGATTCCCCTAAGATAGGTTTAATAAAGCCAAATGAATCAGCAGATTCTGTTAGTTATTTATGAAACATTCAGGAACAGCTGCAAGAAATGTACAACTTCCTAAATGGGTTCCGCCTCCAGCAGTTGTGTAGACCAGATGGGAGAGTGACAAGTTCCACTTAATGTGTCACAGCATCAGCTCAATCATAAAATGGTACTAAACAAATCTCCTTGGAACAGCAGCCACCTGTTTACTATCAATACACCTTCTATTTCTCAAATGGCAACTCTAATTTGTGATGTGTAACCTAAAAGAAGCACCCTTTCAACCTCACGAAGCAACCCTTAGCAAATTGGTTTCCTCTGAAAAAAAGCAATGCCTCACTCTTTATAGTCAACCTCAGGCAGTTTTAAAGCCTTTTATTTACAAAGCTTGCTCACACATTAGTCAGTGTACCATCTTCCCACTGAGAATTTCCTGGGTTAATTATTCCAGTTCAAGTTTGGTTTGTCTTCAACTTTTACTCAGTAGTTATTAGAAACAGAAATCTGCAGTGCCTTCTGTTTTGCCTCAGTGCCAGAGCTCTTGTCTAAAAGCCTCAGATCTGGTTTCTGCCCATAGCCATTATTTTCCCTACTCTGAACAAAAATATATTATGTGGGGTCTGTTGCAGCTCACTCAGGAAGAGGTGCAAGGGGTCTCCAGATGTCTATAACAGTTTAGAAATATTTGTGTTGGCCTAGGGGGAGAGACAGAATAGTGTAATCAGGAAACATAACCTACATACAAACTTTCCAAATGTTTATTTCCATAACATAATGTTTGCTTTATAACAAATATTTCTATTTGTCAGGAAGGCTTATTGCAGTGTCTTGCATAGAGGGGGCACTTCCACTATCCCTTCATTCTAAAACATGGTGGTATAAACATGAAGAGCTGAACCTATTCAAACTACCCCCTAGCAATTAGGGGTGTCTAGGCTGAGATTTTCTCAGCATGTGTTTTGATGCTGGAGTTGTGCCTAGATCCATTGTGTTAACATAAACCTCAGGGAGTTAACCTTGCCAAAAGTGTTTGGGAATACACATCTCTGATGCTAACGCACAATCCCAAGGAGGTCCAGACCCAGAGTGGTCATGCGTATGCCAAGGTTCTCTGACAATCAACAAGCTTTTATTCTTAACGATTTGCAAACAAGTCACCTCTGCAGGTGTTTAACTACCTAAACATATCCAATGCTGCTGATGTTTTGCTTGGATGGCATTCATTTATAAAGTGTCAGATGCTCCCCATGTCAGCATCTGCTCATTCATGTGGTAACTCTTCTATTAGGGGATCAGGATTTCAGCCCTTAGAAATTAAAACTGGTACGACATTGACAACAGGAGTTGTTGTGATGGATGTCAGCCCACTTCAAAGTGGGATGTTGTTCTTAAAGGGAAACATCAAGAAAACAGAACCTAAAAAGCCACAAGCCTTGCCAGTATTAAAGGACAGGATACTTGGTTTCAGGATTTTTCCAGTATACAATGTTTTCCAGAAAATGATGAGGTGAAGAACTCTACCTGGCCTATGTCTCCATACAGCCACTGCAACTAACTTTGAGTTCTGTGTACATGTATTGGTTTGAAAACAAACCAGTGGCAGATCACAAGACAGGATTAAAATTAAGAGAGAGAAAAAAAAAAATTAGAAATAAGTGAAATAATATAAGGAAAAGCACTGACAAAGTCAGATACAACCTGTTACAGTGGTGGTAGCAGTCCAAATGAAGTCGTTCAGTTGAAGCAACGATCCTAAGGAAGGTCTAGTCACCAGCTGAAGATCCAGTAGTAGCTCTTGTCCTCTGGTAACCCAGTAGACAGGGCTAAGTCATGCAGTTCTAAGGGCAGGTTATATCCAGGTGGGAATGCTTGGCTCCTCCCTCCTGGGTGGAGCATCTCACAATAGGATGAGATAAATCCATGAGTCATGTGGTGGTTTCTTGATGGCCCATTGTCTGTTATCAGGGGTGGGTCATTAGCAGGTGATAACAGCTAATGGCCCACAGCTGGTGGTAATAGAATACTTAAACACATCTATCTTGTGACCTAGGAGAGTACATGGTGTCTATTCTGCTGCAGTAGTATCTCAATTAAATGTTAAAATAAGAAAATCCTGCAGGCTGCCACATCATACTTCTAGAGAAGTATATTTGCTTGCTCTCACCTACACTGCCTCTCTTTCTTCAAAAATGCCTGTGACTGTGAATCCTAACTGATATTCATTGCCGCTCTCCAGATAAGTGCAGAGGTGTCCACACTTAGGGGTTTTCTTAAAATAGCACTGAAAAAATAGCCTTTATGTCAGGTTTATTATTTTGCAGTGTTTCTGTTTTTCACAGTACTGTATTCACACTATTTAGTAATTTTTTTCACAAATCATTGGGGTTTTTTGTACTCATATTATTATATGGGAAATGTAACTGTTTAAAAGAAATAATTTTGTTAGAACTAGTTAAAAATATAAAAGCAAATATTTTTCCATACAAACTACAGTTGCATTGATATTTTAAATGAAATAAATAAAATTATGAGCATTGAAACAAAATCTGTCCTATTAGCCACATACATCAACCAATCTTAAATCGAAATGTTTCATTTTGGAATAGACCCCATATTCTCCTAACGACAGTGACTATTTCTGATTCTCTCTTGTCTCACTTTAGTTCACTTTCCCATGATGCAAAGACTTTCCTGGGGCTGAGCAACATCAGGTATCTCTAAAAGACGAAACAAAGGAAGTCAGACCTGACATCTACAATTCCTGAAAGGAGCTGCTATGGATCTGCTGCAGGGCATGAACTGAGTACCTCCTAAGAGATGCAGTACATACGCACCATGGCTATGCATAATGTCAGGTAAATATCCCCAAACACTAAGGGCTATTTTTTGGTGTAAAAAATACTATTTTCTTACTCAAGACATGTGAAAATATTCACCCTTTTTTGGAAAAGAAAAAGAAAATAGTAACAGGAATAACGAAATTTCTTCTTTTAGAAACACTTTATAATCCATATGACTACCAACATGAAAATACAATTAAATAAAATATATACAGCATGAAAAAATAATCACCTATAAATAAAAAATTCTGCATCATATGATTAAAAACCTGAAAATGCAAAATATATTTCTGAACATGTATATTTTATTCAAGGAATGGATTTTTTTCACTTTAAGCACCTGAAGTCCCCGCTGTGTCACTGAGAGGCCTGGCCTGTCTCTGGCCTCTTCACCACAGCCTTGTCTTGCCATGGTGGCTGAGGCTGCCCTGGAAGTGCCTCTCTACTCCTCAAATGCCCTCTTCCTGCACTTGTGACAGCAGGATGGGCACCAGACCGCAGGGAGGCAGCAGCAATAGCAGCATCCTGCTGATCCACACTAAAATTGCTTTGTGAGCTGTCCCGTAACACAAAAAGTGGAAATGTGTTAACAGTGGAAATTAGAAGCAGGGAACATTACCAGAGGTTCTTTACTTAATTTTTATATCAAGGCTAGCTTACAGCAATGATACAGTCGAGCATCTTTGCTCAATGAATTAAGAAACAACAATCAAATGTGAATTAGTCAGCAAAGCTTCAGAGCTGCTCCTAGGATGCACCCTGTGTCCAAAGAAATGTCAGACCAGTTTGGAGCCAAATTCCCTAAGTGATTTGCTTAAAACCAGTTATTGTCTAAACATTTAAATTTGATGGGGACAACTTCTTTGTTAGAAGCTGTGTTTGGATTCAGTCATGTACATGATCCTGAGATAGTATTCCCTTTCCTGAAAAAGCTGGTGACTGATAACGCTACCAGGTTGTTCAAGCACGGAGTACAATAGCACCTACTATTCACTGCTTGCTGAGTGTTGTTAGTCTTGAGCCTATAAGCTATGAAGAACATTGGCCATTGTGGGAAAAACCACTGCGCAAGAAGAGAAAAATGCTTAAAAATTTTCTCATCAGCATTGCAGCAAGATAGCTATGGCACTGGTTTTCCTGTGCCTCTAATGCTGAAGTGTGCTACATATCTTGGAAATAACTAACTAATCCTGAACTGCACCAACTGCAACTTCTCCTATTTTCAGATATTTCCCCTTTCTGTTACCCCTACTCAGTAATTCAAGTCTAAGGTGTAATTACCCCCATAGCTCCACAGCAGTACAAGCTACAAGCATGCCTTAGAAAACTGTCATGTCCTCCAATAAACTTGCTGTATCAAAAAACCTAAAAAACCTATTAACTAGATCTAGCTCCCTGACAGCAAACCCATCTGCTGTCTGATACCAAATTTATTTTAAACAGCATTGCAGCTGAGAGTCATGATGCTAGCTGAAAAGTCTCTGTCCGTGCCAAACTCGGCTATGGTGCCAATCATTTGTTGTGACTGATCTGCTATAAATGACAGAATATGGACAAGCAGGCTTTTAAGGACAAGAATAAAAGAACTTAAAAAAAGGCACATGGGAAATTCCTTCAAGGACAAGGGACAGCATAAAGGCAGCAATGGAGATGAGTTGCAAAACAGATAAGAAAAGTTAGAGGATGCAAAACAGGATTGCAGCTGCTGACAGGTGCTCTGATTCATTGCACTGAAAAATATTGATTTGCTGTGAAATTGGTAACCATTACACTGGCAAATCTGAAAACATTTAAAACAGTAACAGCAAATATCATTAAAGATTTCCAGTTATCTACTGTTTGTATAACACCTGGGACAATCTCCCTTCAGAATCTTGAACACAAAGAGCTATCTGACATGACACTACTGTTAGTATTTTATTATTAATTGACTCTTTTGTACTGCACTGCTTTAATAATGTAATTATTAATAATTCGAGCATATTTGACAATCAGTCTACCAATATTGCAGACAAAACAAGTTGGTTTGTATATGGCATTCTCATAATTTTTGTCACTAAAAACTGTATGTTAATCAAGTGGACCTGTCATTTTCATAGAACAAAATCAAAAAATTGTTGTAATTAATTTTCTTTTTTCATGCTGCAGACATTTGTTATGTAAGAATTAGAAAAGATCCTTCTCTTGATGCTTTTTAACTAAATATCATTAAAAGTCTTTGTAGCTTCAACAGAGAAGTTCATTTTTCAATAACATACAGCTAGAGCTCCTTGAAGGTTTCCCTTATAAAAGACATGTCCATGTTCTTATGTTTTATCTTTCACATTAATTATTAGGCAAACTCAAACTCAATATTTGTTTGTTCCTCTTAAGAGAAATTTATTTAAAAGTTCTCTTTTGCTCTATAAGATCACTTGCACTGTCTTTACTTGAACTGATTCCATACCTTACAGAAGCTATAGTCTAGATACCTCATATTTCCATTTTCCACTAGATCAACTATGTTTCCAAAGATAACTTGTAAGGATTTAAACTTGCATACAGAGATGCATACCAGTAGTATGAGCAGGTTTATATTAAGTGGAAACGTCTTATAATATTTATTAGTGTGTACCTAATGTCCATACTAAATTTCACTAGGAAGATGCCAAAGCATCCTAAACTATATTCCAACTCACCAACTGCTGAAAAATACTTCTAAATTATTTTTTTAGAGGGAACTATAATTGCAATAGTTACCACTAAGTTAAGAGGAAATAAAGAGTTAATATAAAAATTGTTATCAACTAGCATTCTGGGACAGTTTAACAAAGAATGTCACAGCTAAGAGGATATCATTTTTTCATCTCTAACAGAAACTGCATAAAAGTGAATAGGGTAGCTAAGCTCACCCCACACATAATTTACAAAGTATTCTGTCTTTGTTACCAGAACAAAATATTTCTTTCATTTTATTTGCTACAGAGTACCCCCCTACAGAGGCTAAGTATATCTCTGTGTTAGCTTCGGGAACCTTATTTATCAGTCAGACATATTTTGTTAGACATCATCTGGCAAGATTCAGGCACCATTGTATTGAGCAGTAACAGAAAATTTAAGAAGATACAGTCAGTGCTGTGAATTTCCTTCTAATGTTTTCCCTATTGATGATGAATAATTCCTCCATCATTTCATAAGCCAAACATTTGCATCAGTTCATCTCAATAACCCAAACAATTAACCATTTGTTGATTAGGTCGTTATTAGACTTGTCAGCATACAGAGGCTTTTTCATATCTTGTTCCAGTGCTCTAACAAGACTTTCTAAACTATTGACACATATTCAATCCAGCCCTGCAGTCTTACTCTTCCAATCAAAGATAATGCACAAACACTGTTTTGCTCTTCTAATTTTCCTTTTTATTCTCCATTCTGCTAAGACCTCTCAGTCTTGGCTTTATAAAGTGACCTACAGCATCCTACATTTATAATATTTTGTTTAGTGTTTCCATAGAGACGTCAAAGCCATAAAGGTTTACTTTTGCCACAGCTCTGAAAGGTATCTGTCAGAGCAGCTCAATCAAAAGTCTGCATTGGTCCAACTTATAAAATAGACATTTTACTTCAGCGGGTTGCCATGCACACACTGCAATAATCTGGCATTTGTAATTGCTCCCTGAGAGAGCGACCGCACTCTCACTCCCCTGCACAGAAGTGGAAGAGGTCCTGGTTTTGACTGTAAAGGTCTCATTCCAGACAAATGAGCAGTGGATACTCAGGGGAGCACATGTACATGGCCAGAATAGCTTCAGTTACAATGCTGGCCCGAAACTGGTATTATTTATTGTTTGCTGTGTGTTTTGATATCATGGCTTGGCTTCCCATCTAATTAATATTGGTGTAAAACTAGAGCCAACCAGTGGAAGTCCCACCAGACTCTCAGTAAAATGCCTGGCATATGTGAAACCCAAAACTTGAAATATGTTCATTTTTTAAGTGGTAAGTCTGACTAATTCTGTAAGATATTTTCTCCCAGAAAATAGTCAAATGATACCATTTTTATAGCTGCGAAGACATAGGCCTTTGTCAGCCTGTGTCACAGTCCTTATACACAGCAGGCATGAAAAGAGTAAGCATGAGCTTCCTGACAGAACACAGAAATTAATTTATCTTTGCCACCTCCTTAATTTGAGAGAACAATGTTGAAAACCTACTTTATTTACGCCTACACTGTATCAGGCGCATGAACAGAACTTTAGTCTTTTTAAAACTAGAATAACAGATCATTTCATTACTCCTCCAGACACTTAGACACCACTCATAAAGCACTCTGTACTACTGAAATTTTCTGCATATGCCTACAGTATGAATATATATGCATCTTAATGTGTGGCTTTCTCCCTCTTGGAACTACTTTCTTTTCTGTAAATAAGCCACTACCAATGAATCCACCACAGAATCCACTAAAAAAGCTTTCTGAAAGTCGAAGCATGTGAGTCATGCCAGGTTAAACTCAATCTCATCAAGTGACTTCTGAATGACTGACTTGTGTTAACCCATAGGTGGAAGTAGTGCTGGCAAGACCAAGGTTTTTGAAGTATTCATAAAAGATTATGCAAGTGATAGTTTTGCCTTTAGATCAACATTTGGCAGGGACCTGAAATGCATCATACAACTGCATATCTTACGCCTATTACAGTATTATGATCAGTTTTCTTTTCCTTTTCCTTTTCAGAAAACTGGTTCCTTGGACCAGCTTCTCATATATCCTCAGAATTTCCTTTCTTTGAAATTTTTGCTGGGGTCCAACCTTGTTAATCTTAAACGAATAGCAGTGGTTCATTTATCTGTTACTGCATTGGACACAAATGCCTAAAGCCTAAAGCTCTTTGCCATTGCAGGGTCATTTCCTCTTGTTCAGCACCACGACTGCTTCCAATCACATCATGTGCAGATGCATTCATGTCCTCAGATGAGGACATATTCATATTCTTATTCATATCAGTCACCTTCATTGTCAAACAAGAGTCTCTAAGTCAGTTAATAAGACTAGAAAACAGTATGCAAAATATACTTTCCATATCAATGCCAGGCTTCACACATTAACATTCTGACCATAACTATTTCCAAGGACTGATGAAGCTCTATCCCAGATTTTGGCTGTCCTACTACCTCTGCTGTGCTGGAACTTCTGCCTGGAGTTTACCTGTCCCTCTGTTGTCCTCTCTTTAAATTGTCCTAACCCAGTGACCTCCATTTCATATCTTGCCTGCAAGATATAAATTGCAATGTGAATTTAAATGTTAAAGATGAGGTTGACAGGAAGAGCAAAGTATGAAGTTATCTGTAATAGGTTAGTTGCAGAGATTCATTGCATATAGACTTATGCAGTAATTAGACATCAATGTCTTAAATGTCTTGCATTTTTTAACGTGGGACTCGAGCTTGTGTATTATTTTCTACCACACTTCTCTGGCTGTCAGGCTGAACTGTCCAATACTACCCTGGAGACAGGCTGCCAAGTTCATTAGCAGAGGGTACAGTGGCAAGCTGCTCTGTAAGAATGCCAAGGCTGCCTGCACTCCTAAATTTGAAGCTGCTTCTATGGATGTGTCTCTTGAAAGCTGCTGAATGTTCCTCTTCATTCTCCAGAGTTGGTATAAATAATCTTTTTCATTTCTTTCTGCATTAAGTAACCAGAGTTCAACTCTCACTTCCTGCTCATTACTCAAATTCTCTCACAAAAGGTTGTAGCAGGGGAGATTTATTTGATTTAAAGTGTAGCAGATGAAGCACACTGCTCAGCAATGGTGTCTTCCAGTGATTCAGAAAAAGAGAGGTCCTACTGTGAATCAGTTGTTTAGAGAGATTACTCTCATACTTGCTTCATCTCTTCTACACATCTCTATCTAGAGCCCAACAGCATACTCCTCATTCATATTAACACTCATTTAGAGATGGAGCACTTTTGTTTACACTGCTTCTTCCCCAATGCTTAAAACATGCTAAAAATGTTTTTCACGTATTATTGTTACCTGAGCTTCTTTTGTACCCTTTCAAGCCCATATAGCCAATGGCTTTCTCAAACTAGAAGCCAGCACAAACACTTAAGTTGTTCTTCCGAATGTACACTGTGGATGAACTGGGCCAGCTGCAGAGCATATAGGAAAGATACCCACCCGAGACATAACATGATCAGCATCTTTTCTGTGTTCTCCTTTTTACTGTATTCCAATATCTCCTAATACAAATTTTTTACATTGTTTATGAAGGAGAGGGAACTGAGAGACAAATACATGGCTACATAAAAACACGGCATGCTTGTAAAAATTAAAGTCATATCATAGACCACAGAACAGCTCTTCATATAGATAAATATTGGTGATTTACAAATAAAATATGTAGTATCTCCAAAGAGACTAGAAATAAATGTTTAACATTAACGAACCCTGTTTCTTTTTTTTACCACACTTAAGAATATTTTGACACTTAAAATTTGAAGAATGAACTGCAATTCCCTCACTATGCTCCATGTATTAGAAAACAGTGAAGAATTCAGAAAAGACAAGAAGAAATTGATAGTATGGTTCCAACTCACACTGGCCTGAAACAATTATAGCTGCAATGGCAACTTGGGCCCATAGATTTTTTCACTAATCAGACGAAGATACAGCATCAACTATATTATATATATATATATATATATAAACTATATATAACATATGTGTAAACATCAATGTAGACATGCAGTAGCTCAGAATCTACTTGTTGACTGCTGTTGCTTACATAGGGAAACAAAACTGTTACAGTACCTGCCACATCATGTACTTCACATTACAGTAGCGATTTTAACTGTATACACATAAGTCATTCAAGTGTTATTTTTGTCCTTTACTTCCCAAAATTCCTATTAAAGTCATAGAAGTACCTAAAGAGAAAAATCAACATAAGGTATCAGAATCTGTACTCAGTTGTATGGGCTTGGTAACAGACAGAATTATCCCGTAAGTTACCAGGGTAGTACTGTTATCTTTCTAATAACTAAACAAAATTCCCCCATATTATAATACTCAATATTTCAGAGCACTAGTAACTACCTAAAGACTTCACTAAAATACTGACTTTAAAATACAGGTTACTTTTTAAAAGCCTAGCATTTAATTCTGTAGCCAGAGAACTAAAAGCTCACTGATACATTAGACAACATATTCACTGTGCATTGTTCTGTCAACAGGACTGTACATTATCTGAAGACAATGAACATATCAGTACCATAAACTTGAATAAAAGAGCTGAAGGAGGAAAAATGCCAAAATGTGGGTTTGACCTCTCCAAGGATCACATGGCTATGGCGGCAATAGATGGAACCAGAAATAATAGCATTTTGAGGCCAGGAAATAAAAATGCTACCCACAAAATGGATGGTAAGTCACAAGACGCTAACCAAATAATTTACATTGTTCTCAAAGTTCATCTACAAATGTAAATACTAGAGGACAAAGAAATATCAACAAAACCGACTGTCAAAATGTATGAAAGAATACTTCAGTTCTTTTTCTGTAGCTCTGTATACAGTATCCATTTGTACTATATTCCTAGTGTTTAGAGGTATGATTAAGATTTGCATTTATAGGCTCAGTCTAGGGCTCACTTAAGTCAATAAGAATTTTTTCTTCAGTTACAATAGTTACGAATTTTGTACCAGGTTAAGAAAGATATTTTCTGGATAGCTAAAAGACTTCTACAACAGCAAGGCATGATAAAGACCATGCACAGAGCATAAAAGTGTGTGCATTTGTGTGTTATACAAGAAGTACTATTATCCCTGTCCTGTAAGCCATGAAGCAGCACAAGATCTTTATATACCAGGTACTGTTAAAAAATGCAAAGAAATAAATCTGTCAATCTATATTGTGGTTCATCTCATCTGTATGGAACACCTTCTCTTTAGCAAGCGTCATAAGTAGACGCTTACTTTGTCATAAAGTAGACTGAAATCATACTATCCATCTCTGTATTTGTACATCTACCTACAGAAATGACAGCGAGCAAAGCAAGAAGTAATTACTGCTTCACAGCTGTATCACTTAAAAATATTGGTCAACAATTCTCTGAAAGCAGCATGATTCAGGAACAGTTAATTCAATAAAAAAATCCAGTTGGCATGAAAAGGTCAAAAGCCATTGGAGTTGCTCAGACCTGTCAGAAAATAGCATATTGAACTGAAGCCACAGGAGAGCACTGACAGGAAAAACTTAGCACTCTCAGATCTAATTTGATCAGAACATCAAGACCATCATTCCATCACTTGAAAAACTTCTTTGGTGCAGTTAAAAGCTAAAAGTGTGCTGCATTCAGTTGTCTATTTGCATGGCAAATAGCCTTATCAGAATTTTACAATATGCAATATATCATTGTCCTTTTACTTCCGAAAATACTTAGATTTTTTTCTAAATAAAGAAAGATAATGTTAATCAAATATAACACTACAATAAGCTTAAATTCAAATACAGGCTTAGTAAAAAAAAAAACCTAAAGGCTATTTCTCATGACATAATTAGCACAGATTAAAAAAAAACCCAAAGAACTAGCATAAACCTACCACAGCTGCGAAAGGTGATAGCAAAAAAAAAGTGGTAAAACCAGAAACAAAATCTGCAATTTTTCCATAATATATACCAGTCTGTCTGCCTCCACCTCACTGGATTTGTGCTGAATCACAGCTTCCCCAGATTGCACCCAGGGGAGTAAAGAACATAGAAGAAGGAAAGGGCTTTGTAATTATGTCAAAGTGAGGATGTGCAAACAGCAGTCACTTGCCCGGTTGGCCACACAAGCTTTTACCGAGAGCAGCAAGCAGTGGCAGGTGCAGTACCATAGGTGACTGTTCCAAGGCAGCAATGCAGGATGCAACGCACCTTTATGGACTGCTTCTATCTGGAAGAGGAAATGAGACAAATCTGTGGTTTCTGGCCACTTAATGTAGCAGACTCCCCACAACAGATGTGAAAGATGTGGTGTGACATATTTACTTTAAGTACAAGACAGAGAAGAGGCAGGAGAGCAAAAAATATGACAGACAAGGAGTGTGGAAAATGACTAGATGTTAGAAATATAGTCCTCAAAGAGATAATAATATAACATTTATAGTAAGTCAGGGAGTTTTGAAAACAAATGATCATTCAACTTGAATATTAACATACCTCTATATATATAATTATACATGTATGTACAGCTACATTCATGTAGGTGAGTGCTATACTCCATCAGAAAATATAGCTTTATGGTAATGTGTCTTATGTTAATAGACTGTACTTTAGAATATTCAGACAGACGTACAAGTGTTTCCAGTCTTGGAATAGAGCTACAATAACATTAAGAAGTATCACAGCAAGACACATTATTTATTTGAATACAAGGCTTTTAGCTACCAATTATTCTAGGCAAAATTACATAGAACAGAACACCAAGTTGTATATATTCCAAAATAAAAAGTTGCAAATGCACATACCAGCAGAGACCCAAGAGTATGGAATTCATTAAAAAAAAGTTGATATATTATACTTGTTACCTCTCCATTTCAGACGTGTACAGAGTAAATCCCTATAGGTAACATCAGTCAACAGAACTGATCATCTCTCTTACATTCAGCTTCATATTCACACAGCCTCCTTCAGAAGGGATGCTTCAGAAGAGGAGCCCATTCTGTCACCCTACTGGATGAGAGTCATCTAATGCTGTGTCAAACAAAAAAAACCACACTCAAGACCATTTCAAAGCTAACATTGGGATTTTTTCCATAAGATCTGCTAATATTTGCGTAGATAAGTTTGAGTTAATGTCACAGTGAAAAGGCTATTATTATTATTATTATCATCATCATCATCATCATCATTACTGTTTTAAATTCTCAACATAGCAAAGTCACCTAAAAAAAACTGATTGGGAAATAATACCCAAGAAAGAAAATAAAATTATCTGAGAATTCTTCAGTCATTCCCTATTATGGAGCAAGATACACTTTTTCAGAGTGATGCACTGGCTATCTGGATCCCTTTTACAGTATTGTGAAGAGCTCCACATCTCAAAATTTTATCTATGTTTTATGGAATGACATTCCATTCATTTCTTATTTTTCAAGTCATTTCCAAATTATGTTCAAGATGTCGTAGATTATAAGGTTGAGGAAGAAGATAAAATACTTAGGAAAAGACTCCAAGAAATCTAGAACCTGATTTCGCAACTAAGGGGAATACTACTCAGTGTGGATAGCTTCTTTAATGGTCTATGAGTTCCATCTGTGGGGTTTTTTCTGAGTGGAGAGTAACAACAAGCAGATGCGAGAATGTTTGCTTGAGGACAACTTAGTGAAACAAAGAGTCATTCAACAGCATCTTTCTCCCACCAATCTTTAACATTACTGAGTAGGGTACTCCCTTTCATACAGTATTATGCCTGCCTCAGTCTTCATGTACTTTGCAATCTCTATTGTGCTAGAACCCCTTTGGCTGTTTAAAGGGGTTCCCTCAAAAGCAGAGACCATTTAAAATCACCTTCCTACGTCTTCAATCTAACTCTTGTCCCACTCTTCAGCTCCAGTCCCTTAACGAACTTAAAATAATGTTTATTTAAAATAACAACAACAACAACACAATAATAATAATAATAATAATAATAATAATAATAACCACCATACACATTGTTTTGAAACCTGCTTTTATGCTGGGAACATCACCATAATTTATTTACTCCACTTGAATAATAAACCAGAAAATATTACTTTATTTTTCCATGCTGTTACATTTTGCTTTCAAATTTTCATTTTTCTTCTTTATTTTCTCCCTGGATTTAGTTTCTACCACATACTCCAGTGTAATATGGCACAGCCAGGACTGAAGAAACAATCAGAGCTGCAAAGAAAGAAATGAGTTTTGTAAACAGCACAATTCCGTATGCCAGAGACCCAACAGTCTACAGCCTAGCCACAGCTTTGCCACTGACTTACCTTTGGAGCTTAGTCAAACCACTCAACCTCTCAGTTCCTCAGCTGTCCTTTGGAAAGCATTATTTTACCCTAAAATAAAAGCTGTTGCATATGCACGATAATTTTGGGTCTTTATTTTAACACAAAGCTCTCTTAAAGGCTTATACCAGTTCATGACAGCATAGACTCCATTCATCTTGGAGAATAAAGGGCCCTCTACTGTGGAAATGCTGAGTTTGGTTTCTGATGATCCTATTTGAATGTTAGAAACATTATCACTTAACATTCAAAATAAAAGGAGAAAGGAACAAAATCCTCAGGGAGGAATCTCTACTGGTTTAGGAGGTTTTATTTAAGTTACATGTTCTCCACTCCCTCTCCCTCAGACCTAATCAGCAGGTCCTATATTAAAGACAGAAAATGTAACTTCAGTCAAACAATTTAAATTGGTTATATAGAACTTAGAGCTATCAGTTTTGTTGAAGCCCCAGGTGAATGGCACTTCAGCTCTATCAAATTCAGCTCCAGCAGTGAGCACCAAATCTCTCAAGGTTATTTTCTATCTGTAATGTAACCCAAATCCATCAATTATATAAACTCCTTTGGGTTAAAAAGTTGTAATAAATTGCCCTAGCTCTAAGAAGAGGAGTTTGATGAACCCGTCAGTATTATTAGCAATAATAAGCTGTGAATATTCTGACACATCCTGATACTCAGAACACACTGCTAAAGGCTCAAGATTTAGCAATAAATGTACAGTAGCTATGGGATCTTTCACTGGGTACTCACAGCCAAGTCAAATGTTTAATTTCTTCATTATCTTTACTAATGCGTAGACAAAAAAATAGCCCAATTCTCCAACTCTGATATTTGGGAAGTAATGTATACATGTGTTGAGAAGACTGTATTTTCATACAACTCATTATTGAAGGACACAGATTAATTTAAATCCAACCATTTTAGAATCTTGCAATGTATTCAAAGTGTTACAGTGTACTACTCTTTTCTCTAAAGCAGTCCAGGCAACAGCCAAGGTCTTCAGTATCATCCCTCCCGTCATGGCCTATTTAATAGCAAAGCCGAACTCAGATCAGAGGGTTTTTCTGGAGAAGAAGGAATATCTTGCTAGGGAGTTTGAGCATTAGAGCAGCTTGGCCAGAATTCTGAAAGGCTTTTTGGGAGGGCAGTACGAAAAATCAAGTTCCTTTTTTGTGTCACTTTTTCCTAAGGGTAAGAAAAGAAATAAGGTCTCATCTTGCTATACCGGCTTATGCCAGATAAAGACCAGAGGGAAATCAGTCAATAGGACATACATCCCCAGAAGATCCTCTTGCACGTTATTATGTAAACATTAATTTAGTCCAGTTTTGTAAGCTTCCTCACCCTTTGTTCCCCAGCAATTTCTGTACCCTTTCACCAATTCAAATTAAGTTGAGATGAGGCTCCCAAATGTGTTAAAATCCCTCTAAATGTGGTAAAATGCAATAGCCTGTAAGAGAAATGGAAACTGAAGTGCCTCTACTGGCAGACAGGATACAAAATTAGGTCATTCCTCTTGGATACAAAAGGATACACACAACAGTTTCACTTTGGGATATAAACCCAAGCTCCAAACTTTCCACTGCTTACAAAGAAATTGTGGGGGGTTTTTGCAAACTGCTAAATTTACCGTGCTTCTTGCAAGCTGCCCCAAATATCTGCAGCAATACTGCTTGCAAAGGCTGCTCAAGAAAGTACAGACCCTTCTCCCACCAGCACTGCCTCAACACAAACCTATTACTGGAGCGACATTCCAGTCCTAGAATAAGTTCACCTACAACCTGCCCACTTCCCAGGTAGTCTGATGTTTTGGTAACACAGGGAATCAAGCTCTGTCTTAGCACAGGATCAAGATTTTTTTTCTCTAGAAGCAATATTCTTCTATAATACTGATTATCTTTTTTTAATTTCTTGCCCAAGTTTATGCAGCACCCAGACTCCACGTGAAAACTTCTCTTGTCCATATGCATTAACAGCTCATCTATTTGCACTGTATTAATTTCTCCTCATAAAACATGGTATTTTTGTCAGATGAAGTAAGGATCTCACGAGTTAGCTGGCCCCAGACCTGTAAACTCTTAACACAAATTTGATTAAGGGATGGTCATTATAGTGGGCTCAGTGGAGCCTTTGACATGGGTAAAAGCTTTCAGGGGACAGGTTTTCAGGAGAAGGTTTTTATTTGCAATTTATAGAGATGCTAGAGGATATCTATGTGTGCTCAACTCTTGCATAATATTTGACTATCTTACATAATTTCCCAGTGAGGTTCTTTGTCTCCTTGTCTCTGTTTCCTCTCCTTTAAATTCTTTACACTGCCTTCCTCACTTGAATTCCCTTTCCTCACACAATTAACTCCCTTCATTTGGATATTTCACTCCTTCCTAACATGGATTCTACCTTCAAAGATAAGGGTAGTTAAATATAGATTATATGGAACAGATTTGTCCAGGGCACATTATTCTTTAGAGGACAGGTGGAGGAGACATTTGTGCTTTAATATAATAGTAAATACACACGAGACAGTGCTCCCAGCAGCACAGCTACACATAACACCAGATTGCTGGCAAATGACAGATAGACTTTATCCTGAATCCTCAGTGGGGAGCTCAAATCCGTATTTTTTAAACCCATCTGGAGTATTCCCTTGGTGCAATGAAGGCAACACAGGAAAAATGTGAAAAACGTGAAAAATGTGGAGGTTTTTTTCTCTTTGTCTCTCTTTCCTTTCTCTCTAAAAGTTCCAGGTCCTAATTAATTATAGATATCTGCTCCTCATAATGACAGACGATTTTTTTTTCCCCCATTGGAAACAGTTTGGCTTAATTAATTCTGACATTTCAGTCAGTACACTGTGAGCTTGCTCACAATTTTGCAGCATTTAAATAAATAAATGAACAAACAAATAAATAAATAAATAGCCTATCTCCACAGCAGCGAACATAGTTTATTCAGCTTCACGGAAGAGCAGACAGACAGAACCTCTATTTACCATAAGACATCTCTCACCCCAAACCACACAAACATATTTTAAAGGAAGTACATTCATACCCTCATGTTCTTGCTCAGTAAGGAACAACATAAATTTAGAGGGAGGAAAGGAGACTGAGGTAAGAAACCAAATTAACGACCCAGGTTTAAAAAAGAAAAGAGAGATGTTCCACTGACCACTGTCAGCCCAGGAGGGCTGCTGAGTCCAGTGTGATGAAAGGTCTACAGTAAGTGAAATGGACAGTGGTGAATTTGTGGTGGTTCGAGCAGCCATGGGATTGTGGAAATCAGCAGTAAGAAATGTGGATAATGGCACAAACAGCTGCCCAAGGGAGGCTCGGGGAAAAAGGATTAATGACTGTCGAGACCTGCTCCCCTTCCACTCCTTCCCTGAAATGCCAAACTGCCGAGCCAGTTATCAATCAAGAATGTGAAATACATTGGCGGGTTGATTGGGTTTGATACAGTGGCAGCCAGCTATACTTTCGAACACTCCTTGAAAACAATTTTTACTGTGCAGTGCTGGAGAAAGCCAACAAATAATAAACCTGTCAGAGTACTCACCAAGTGCTCGTAAATACTAAAGCTGCTGCAGTACCTTGCAGCTGCAAATGGGAACCATTCCAAAGCCTGAAAAATCATCAATACTTAATCGTTGCATCTGATATCAATTTTAATTTAAACTTCTACTCTCTCTTCCCCTGTATCTTATTTTCCCTCAGCAGAAAATACACGAGTCTTAATAAAGTGCATCCTGATATCTGCCTTTCCTTTTAGTGGGAAAGGCATAGGCTTCTTTTTAGCCACTCTCCATTTCTCCTCTAATTTATTCTGTTCTTCTGAGCACACTTCAGGCTCAAATGTTTTTAAATGAGAGAATGAGACAGTATAATAACCAAATCTAGCCATTACTCAGGCAAAACTAAGTCAGCAGGACTTTGCTTGACCAAAGGAAGATTAGAAGCTCAGTTACAGTATTTTATCTTGCCTTTGCCACAGAGAAAGCAGGAAGAATTTTTCACTCTGTATCAATGATTGTCCTCCCAATCCTGCAATGGAGAAAGGACTACAATAAATAGATCTTGATATCTTTAGAGACATAAGCCTGTAAAGCAGATGTGTGGTTTTGCAGTATTTTTGCCCTTACACCTTGTATACCAGGCCTAATGAAGTCCTGATCATTCAATTTTAAAAATATAAAGAAATCTTCATCAAATTCTGAAGCTGTAGAAAATATGCAGCTTTTTGTCATAGCTCATGGAAGTATCTTGAATGGTTTGCAGACAGAGCTGTGCCCTTTTTTCCCCATGAAATCTCTCTCAATAGTTATTCTTTCTCTTATCATCAGTGGGTACATCATAGTAGATTAATCCCTCTCTACACAGAACAAAAGAGCACATTCTGGACTTGAATAAGGATCATGTAATTTCAGTATTTTTGCATTTTTACAGTACTTCCATTTACAAATTACTCTTGACAATCTTTAAAAATCTTTAAAAGTTTATGATTCTGGAAAAAAAATGCCACCTTTTGTGAAAATATAGGGAATATGTTGCTCAATAATATAAGACAAGACACACTGTCTCATGTTGGAAAGATCCAAACAACCCAGTCTTCTGTCTCTACCAGTGTCAACAGTAAAGACATGCAGGGGAGGAGCATGAAGTAAATGCAGCATGATCCTCCTCATCTTACATGCTTCTGTCAATCAGCAATAAGCTTCTTAAAACATATGGTCCTGTATGCTTTCTTGGAAATTTTGTGTCTGTGTACAAGGCAGTACATAGCAACTTCCCTAAAAATGGGAAATACCACATACGCAAAACAAACAACAACAAAAAAGACATTCAGGATGTTAGGCAGCTACATACTGAGCAAACATGGTTTGTAATTCTTAGACAATATTTTCTTAAATTTGTCTCCCCTTTAATGTTCTTGGTTCTCTTGTTTGGATATAGGTATGGGGTTCTCTCATGCTTTTACCATTCCTCCCCTTTTTATTTTTTTTTCAAGTTTCATCACACTGAAATATCTCGAGCCCTTTGGCGTATGTGACACAAGGCCAGCAGAAAGTTTGTTCCCTATACATCAGGGATTTGGTAGGAAATATCAGATATCTCTGCTCCAAAGGCATCCCAAGGTCCCACAGTACCACAGTCTGAATACACAAAAATACAAAGATGGCAGCAGTGGGGGAAAAAATTGCTGTTTAAGTGCATCAGAACTGAGTATCTTAACTTGGGACAGTGCTATAGGCATCTCCTTGACCTTGATGTAACTGCCAAACTTCTTGATTGGCAAAGTCTCTCTAATGATCCCCAAGGTTCTCGTATTCCATCTGTCTGCTGTTTACAGCTTCCTAAAGACCACCCTCCTTCCTCTTGTCTTGGTTTCCATGACTCTTTAAAGATATCTTCAAAGAACAGCTGGTAAATTCAAGAAAACTGGCAAGAAAAGGGAAAGAGAACATTGTTGGGCATCATTTTTAAAAATCTGATTAACATTTCTACTGAAAAATTAAAGGTCAGATAGATCTCAGAACTGCCAAGAGCATATAAATGTATTCAAAACTGTAAATCTAAATAGAAGCAGCAATGCTTTTAATGTATAATTTTAGAAGTTAAGAAATAATTATTATCTGGAACAGTCCTTTGTTACATGCACTAAATCTGGAATTTGTAGGAATGGTTTTGCTTTTAGATTTGAGAAAATGAAGATGGGAGAGAATTAACTGTTCTTAATTAATTAAAGAATTAATTTCTTTACATAAAGAGAAAGAATTAATTTCATTTAAAGATGATGACAAACTGAGACACACAGTTATTTCAAACATATGATTGTAGTCCAGATTACAGCATAATCTGCAGAAAGTTAGGTGCAGAGTGGTGATTAACAGTGTCTGTATGACATGCACGAAGACATAATGTCCTGGTATCACAGAATCATAGAATATCCCGAGTTGGAAGGGACCCATCAGGATCTGCAAGTCCAACTCCTGACCCTGCACAGAACATCCCAAGAGTCACACCACGTGCCTGGGAGTGTTGTCCAAATGCTTCTTGAATTCTGTCAGGCTTGGTGCTATGACCACTTCTCTGGGGAGCCTGTTCCAGTGCCTGAACACCCTTTGGGTGAGGAAACTTCTCCCAGTATAGAACCTAAACCTCCCCTGACAGAGTTTCATGCCATTCTTTTGAGTCCTATCACTGGTCACCATAGAGAAGAGATCAGTGTCTGCTTCTCCTCTTCCCCTCAGGAAGAAGTTGCAGACTGCAGTGAGGTCTCCCCTCAGTCTCCTCTTTTCCAGGCTGAACAGACCAAGTGACCTCAGCCACTGCTCCCATGGCTTCCCCTCAAGGCCCTTCACCGTCTTCAGAGTCCTCCTTCAGATGCTCTCTAATAGCTTTATACCCTTCTTATATTGTGGCACCCAAATCTGCACACACAGAACTTACTTGTTTTCACAGGAAAACCATGATGTTATGATCTTCCCCAATTTCATCTTCAAAGCTACCAGTGAAAATTCTTCTTTCTATTACTCCAGACTTACTGGAAGCTGTCAGTTGAATGTGCTTCCTTACATTCTTCCTTGTGTGCTTCACCTTGTGCCTATGTTGTAAGTTTTCTTGTTAATAGACTTCATGAGCATTCCATGTAAGCATGATCTCCTACTTTTGTCTCCAGGAGACATGAATTAAGCAGTGAAAATGCTATTGTCTTATTATCCTTCATAAGCAAATGTGAATAGTTCACAAAATGACTCCATATACTGGTTTGGAACCAGGCTTGATATTATGAACCAGCACTATGTAGTTACTGGGACAGGCTTCCTAGAGAGATGTTTGATGTCCCAAGCCTGCCAGTGTTGAAGAGGCATTCGCACAACAGCCTTAAAAATACGCTTCACTTTTTGCTCAGTCCTGAAGTGGTCAGGCAGTTGGACTAAATGATTGCTATAGGTCTTTTCTAAGAGGAACTATCAGTGCTATGCTATTCTACTCAAAACCTTACAAATTGCTTGCTGGCTGTAAAGCTAGTCGAACTTCTCTGTTGTCTTTTTAGTTTCACCTTGCCTGGAAGTTCCAGTGTTGAAACAGCGCTAACAGCAAAGGACTATAAATCTAGATGACCCTCTCATGAAATGCAGGCACTTTCGGTCTTCAGGAACACTGACTGAACTAAAGAGCATACTGACCAATACTTACATTGAGAAGCTTAACAGCGAAAATGTGAGGACTTGAAGCTGACCAGGATTTATTCCATAAAAAGTTACTGGAAGCATTTCCAATAAATAACATGAGTTTGAAAGCTTGGACTCTGGTTGTCCAAATATCAGAACACAAATGATAAATCTCTGAAACCTGTTTTTATTTCAAAGATGCAACTTGTAGTGGGCATCTGGAGAGAGTTTTATGCATTTGAATATTTAGGCTTGTCAACATTGCTCTGTTGCAATTAATTCAATGCTAACTTGCTAAGACTATCTTCCTTTTCAATCAGACCACAATGCTTTGTTGTTTAACTCCTTCTGTCTTCTGCCATGTGAAATTTAAACTTCTAAATTTAAATGTCTTAGCTTTGCTATCAAGCCCAGAAAATATGCAGAGCTTTAATCTCTCAAAATCTTAAAAAAAAAACCAAATCCCATCTTCTTTGCTAAATATCAAGTACCTAAGAAGAGAAGGAAGACAACAGTAGGTCAATCTTTCAACCCCTTCTCCATTCAACACTTTTCTTAAGACAGAATTCTTCAATGTTTTCAAGAAAACCCTTAATTGTAATAACAGGAGCAGATGCAAGAGAGAAAATGATCTCAGTTAACTTAATTTCTGGGAACTCTTCGTATAGATTCTTATCTGAACCAGCATGAAGACTTACCTAGTGCACATTCTCTATGCTTAACAATCAAACCATAAATAAATATTCACTAATTTATCACCAGGGGAGTACAGCTCAAACCAGGTACTTGACATCAAAGTTTATCCAGTAGAGACAAGTACTCATAGAAAACCACAAAACTTAAACTCTTAATGATGCATACTATGAAAACATAATTACATTTATATGACTAGGTGATACAAATTTGATAGTATGCATTTATTATAAATGACCAATTAATAATATATTGCCATACAGCAAATTTAAAGTGTATAACTCATTACTGGAGCATACTGCTCTGCTGTTGGGGTGCACTATGTGCTGGAAGAGAGATAGGCCCTGAGGGCCAGAAAGAGAGCCTCTTTCTCGGACCCAGGGGTGATCCTGGAAGTGCATCCAGGTCACCGAGGATGGGCTGAGAGAGGATTATGGGTTTCTGGACAGTGTCAGACCTATGAGATGTGATAATTGTAGTTTGTGCCCTTATAGGGTATTGTTTACTTATTACCATAATAGGCAATGTCTGTGCGCTATCCCAGGTGATTGGGGGACACTGAGGTGAACATCTTTCCTGTTTATATGGTGCGATATCCTGTTGGGTGCTGGTATTTAGGGAATATTTTGCTGCGCAATAAATGCTTTGCACTTCTCCATCTTGTGTGCGAAGTCATGCCCTTGCGTGAATACTGCACTCTTCCTCAAGAGACTTTTGATTTTCTACCACTTCAGTTAATATTTTCAACATACCAGTCAATTACAACTTGATACTTATTCTACCTCACTTCACTGATCACACTGGTAGTTACATGGGGTTTTGGAGGGAAGGTTTCTAGGTTTCTAATATAAGGTTTCTAGGGAAAAAGAAAAAGAGGTTTCTAATGAAAGGATATGTCATCATATCATATGAAAATATATTTGTATGAACTTTTTTTTTCACCTTTGCCTGGACAGCTAGTTACAGCATATGGTGATAAACTGCTGAGTAGTTATAATACATCACAACTACTGCTCAGTATTTGTAAGGCATTAAATGCAAAAAGGTACCTCTTTGTAGACAGCAGCATAATTTACCTCATAGGAGGCAATTTGCGTGACCATAAACTTAATGAATTCATTGAACAGAGGAAGAGGAAGAGTGGAAAGGCCACTGTGGAAAGGCCAGGCACTTCCATGCCGGTGAATTTGACCCAGCTATAAATCTGAAGATTTATTGTTCCGCCTCCTTATCTCACCGAAGATTTCTTTGCACTGTCTTCTGCTCCTTCTTCTACATCATTTTGTCTTGGAGACCTGGGAATTCACAAAGGGTCTGGCATCACTGATGTAACAAATCACAGCCATACCCCATTAGGATGTCCTGAAGTCTCACACAACCCAACAAACCAAAGGAACCCTCAAAAGTCAGCTGTATTATTCCAGCCTATGGCAAATATGAAATGAGTAAAGTTTGTTTAGCCTATGTGAAAGAAGTATCTGACTGGTAGACTAACTCTGGACATGTAGCACAGATCAAATACAAGGCACTTCCTGTTCCCACACATAATGTCACAACCATAGGATAAACTGTTCCACCATAAAAAAAATCACATAGAAACACAATTCTTAACACTTTACTCTTCAATAAAATGTACCTCGATAAGATACACGTTTTTGAAAATGACAATTTTGTAGAATTACCATGATAAAACTTTATTTCACATGGAACAAAAACATCATTTCTTTGGAACTACTTATAAGTCCCCAGTATTTTAATATTGTTTGACAACACGAAGAAAGAGTACCTTGAGTGTGGTATTTTCAGAAATAAATATCTAGACAATGTCATAAGAATAGAAATTTTAAAGGTTTTCATCATATCCAAAGCACTCATAACTCAGAGTGCAACACTGATCAAAAGAATCTTTCTATTCTTTATTTTCAAATTTTAATTCCTATATCGTACCATAAGTTCAATGCATCAAAAAAGACTAAAATAAAGCAAGTTTGTCATGTCATATAGGAAGGGCTAAAATTCTGTTTTAGCCGAGAGAGATGTTCATTGCTTTGCCATTTTCATAATGTCTTTCATTTGCTTCACATAACTATGAACTATAATGCTGCAGAGGATCCATTATAGAAAAAGCAATAGCCAATTGAACAGATGGGAAGAAGAAATGGAACCAAAAAGGGAGAGAGTCTAAGCTGTTTGTTCTGTTACAGTTATGAGCTAATAAACTAGACCTTTATCAGAAATAAGAACCTAAGATTACCCATTAACCTGTAAGACAGGAAAATGGCACCACAGACTCACTTTATATGTTCCCTCTGCCGCTGTTTATTTCTCCCATTTTTCTTCATATTTGTCGTGCTCTTAGACCATAGCCCTCCAGAAATCTTTTTAACCTGCACATTGGAGGCCTTTTTAAGCACCCCTCCACTTAAACAGCACCATTGCCACCTGAGTTGCTTCCACAGAGGAAATCAGCTGCAGCAGCCACACTTGTCTTTTTTCACAAACACAGAGCAGCCAGAGGTCTACAGTTAGACGAAAAAAGCATTTCAAGCCAGTGTTTTTCTGGGACTACAAAAACATGGCATCTTTGTTGAGGGCCCGTATGGAATAAAAGTGATCACTTGATTTTCTGCGATGAAAAAATACTCTGCTGCACCAGAGTGAAGGAAGCATGAGAAGCTCTAACCTGGGGAGTACCCTAAAGGTTTTGACAAGAATAGTCTCACATTTTCAGGTTGCTACTTCTGTCCACAAGCAATTCCTGAGCATGGGTAATAGTCCAATTTGAAACTGCTATTCTTTGTTTGATCACAAACTGAGCACTATATATTACAGAATTACAGTTTCCCATACAGTTCTATAACAGCAAATCCTCTACAAAACTGCAGTTCATTCTTACCTTGTTCTTGGGAAAATCAGTTTTTAAATGGGAAAATAAAAAAATGTATGTCCTTAAAGTTGTTCTTTAATGATCATCCTCTTGTCATATGCAAATAAGGTATCTCTTTACTGAACTTGGCATTCAAACGTTAAAAAATGGCTGATGTAGTGATTTGTAAGTATACATGAATACTGCACTCACAGAAAGTATATAGAAGTTTGCACGGTTTAATGAGCATTGATGGTGGTTCTGCAATTTCTCATCCCTTTTACAATGATTGCCACGGGAGAAGGGCAAAGGTGTGTCATGCTGCCTTGTTACAATCAGGGTTTAAGCTTTATGTCTGTCCATTTAAAGAGCTACTTTCTTCTGATCTTCCTAGTGTTCTGTAATTAGACAAGCTACCCATTTTTCTTCCACCCTATTTGCAGTTTCACTGATGTATAGAAAAGAAGTAGAGCTGTTTATAACATGAAATATAGAGCAGCTCATAAGTGTGGATTACATAGTAATGTTCCATATAGAACATTTGGATTACTAAAATCTTATTCCATAACATATAGGAAATGGGAGTAATGCTTGTAAATAAGAGTGAGGCACAATTGCAATTTCAGCGTTAGACAGATTCCAATTTCACTTTTTGAGCTACAATTTTTATTTGGGCTGCAGTGATATAAGGACATGCTTCCATTCATTGAAGTCATCTTCTCTGAGACTCCAGAGCACCTTCATCAAAAACCATATTGCTAGCATGAAGGCAATGAGGACCTGATCTCCGAAACATTTGGAGACATGCAGGGCACCCTAAAGGCAATAAGAAGCAGGCAAATAAATACTGTCTGGTTAAGACAAAAAAACAGAAGGTAAAAAAGTCGCATAAGGAATGAAGGAAAGAATGGCAGAATATGACTTTTCTACCATCTCTATTTAAACGAGAAATATGTGTCTGCTAGAAAATTTCAAAAATTAGGATACTATAATAGATTAACTGCCAGATTCACAATATTATTTTTCTATCCATGGGCACCATTTGCCATTCACAAAAATAAGATGAAGATCCCTTCAGGAACAGTAACAAATTTTAAATGCCAGGAATTAGCAACAGACCTTGCTGAATTCAGACTGGGTAGTGAAGAAATGCTATGTATAATTTTTGCAGTTTTATAAAGAGATTTTTTGTAAATAAGGACTAATTCCCCAATGAATGGTGTGTAAGTGTTTTATCTGTAATATACAAGTGAGATATTCATAGATATGTAGAGCTGATGATATGGAATTATTATGATGTGTGAATAAAATGGTAAATTTACATCTTTAAAAATACCACTGTCTCCATTATTATGCAGATGTTAAATATAAACATTACTGTTAGTTTTATTTATTTGCTTAAGCATGTATTTATTCTTTATGCAATGCACCTCTGCAAGCCACTTTTTCTTCCTCATATATTTATTCTCCCACTCAAAACACTAGAGTTTTTCAATCTCATTCTTGTTTTCTGGGGTTGAAGCTATCTTTTTAAGGCTAGAAAAAAAAAATAAAACAGTTTTCCATATTTTTATAAGATTAAAACATGGTTTACACTATGGGGTAAAAACTGGTTCCATGAAAATGAACTGCAGAAAACTTCAGAACTATAGTTTAGTCCATCTGGCACACCAAATTTCAACTGTTCATCCAAACATGTGAAAACAGTAAGGATTAAAAATTGAGCTGGAAATTTCACAAGCCTTTTGAGAATTATTTAATATTCTTCCTCCTATTTGATCTGAGATAGAAATTCTCTAGACATTTTTCAGCATCTATGAACATAGCCTTTATTAGAGACAGATTACAAGCTCCATAAAACTGAAAAATAATGGGATATGATGAATGGGCAATAAATTGAATTTTTAAAATAATTCTTAAAAAAAGGATAATAGTTCATGTTACTATTTATTTTGTACAAATAAATTCACATAAATCACTACGATTTTAATTTATTTGTGTTGGTACTATTTAGAAAACTGTTTAAGAGTTTTTTAAAATTTACTGTTACTAATTTACTTTGAAGCATTCAATTCACATGAACTAATAATAGAGTAGCAAAAGGCACCTAGTCTGTTGACAGTAGAAAACAGTGCTGCTCTTTTGAATAAGTGAGCAATGCCAGGAAATTGCATATGCTCTCTGATCCAGCATGGACAAGCATGTAGTTTCAGCAGTTTCTCAAGAGTTCTTGAGTTTTAATGTGATATGTATTAAGGGAATATGCTGAAACTCTCATCATCTGCTGCAGTGTCTGCTCCTCCAATACATCAGAGGCAAGGTTATGTCAAATGGGTAGACAGATTTGACAGAGATGGACAAGCCAAAGTAGAAGAAAATTAAGTGCATGTCTTGTAGTAAAAAATTTTAGGTTCACAAGGCATGCCTGACGTACAGGTCATACATCCCAGCTGGTTTCTTCTTGGTATTTTTATTTTTGGCAAAGTTTAAATGCAAGATGCATCTAAAATATCTCAGCCTTCATTTCAGCTGGCACAATTGGCTAGCTTGAGCAGTTCATAATTGCCAACTTAAATCCAACAAAAATTGTTTTACAGTGCTCAGAATTTGCTCATTTTGAGTGCAACCATTTCTAAACTTACCTATTAGTTCTTCAAGTACCAGAGAGCAATAGCTATACTTTATCTCCCCTATACTCTACTAGTTTTTTTGCAACTTTACTTCTAATTAAGCAAGATGCCTATTTATTGTTTTACAGTTCTAGAATGTTTTTCAAGAAAATAAAGAAGTTTCAACAAGTTTTCAAGAAAATGAAGTGTTGTACCCTTCTTCAGTGAGTCAGGTATGCCTTAGACCTTAGATCCATCCTACACAAAAGGATAACAAATAAGGTTAACTATTAAGTACAAATGGCTGTAGATCCAGTTCGGTCTGAATAAACAGTGTAAGAGGGACAACACTAACTGGACATTATTACAAGTCATCATCACCAAAGGAAAGTTTTTCTTTTCCTGGCAGTCACAAAAACAGCTTACAGGAGAATCACAGGTTGGTGGGAATTAGAAATCATCTGTTTCAACTCCTAGATTAGCTCTTCTCTCCTACAGGTCTACCTTACTAATTCCCCTGAATGTTCAGTTTTCTCCTCAAGTTTTCAAAAGGCTCTGCTGGGTAGACCTACACTGCCTGGTGTTAGAGAGTTTTAAAAATTGCTTTGTTGTCCTTGCCTGCAGAGCTCCTCATATGCCTACACTCAGATGATCCATTCATGGCTTTTTATTTTCCCTCCTGCAGAGGAAACCCAGTGAATAATTTTCCTTCAAATTCCTCTGTGAAGAAGTGCCTAAGCAGACTAAACTTTTCTCAAACCCTGCTCACTAAACCAACATCTTCTCTATTTTTATTTTCCTATTTTATTCTTAGCTACTAATTTCATGATCAGAAATTAACATGCCTATAGAATGTATACATTCACTGGGCATCTTTATAAAGGTGATAACTTGCAATGCCCAGGCTGGACTGAAGTGTTACTAAGAACCCTGCACAACTAGATGTGCTCGTATTTCACCAGAGCTCTATAATAATTACCAAAGTAACAGAACCCTTTCTCAGGTTTTTACTGCTTCCTACCAGAGGCTAACTAAAATTGCAACACAAGCCTTACACATATAATTTTGGGATTTCTGAAATCCATACAAATCAAGAATTACAGAAGACAAATAACAATGACTTGGTTTATAAGAAAAACAAAAACTACTTCTTTCAAAAACCACAAAAAGCTTTTGATTGATGTGTGGCAAGAACATGACAATTTGGTTCAGTTCCTGATTTAGCCTAACCAGACTCTGTCTTCAGTTTTGGTAAAACAAAAATGATTACTGCTCACACTAACAGATGTTTTTGTTACTCAGCCCAGCAGGAAGGCTACACCTTCAGTGCTTAGAATGAAGCCTGATTTACTGGAAACCTATAACCCCCTAAGATCCATGTTTTGTAGCATGTTCATCATTGTAGCATTCAAGGTTGCAACACACTCCAAATAAAGTGAACACAAAAAGAAGGCTGTATATTTCTCACATCATTCCCTGAACTGTGCTTTGATAACGATGCTTTGGGAAAGCCAAGGGGAAGAAAAAGGTTTTATTTTTCACTGTAAAGGCAATAACGTTAATACTCATTGATCTCACTGGAAGCAGACTGAACAATAAACAACTTGTAAGAAGGAATTCTATCCTGAATTTGATAATATGATTTCAGGCTTTATTTTACTGATAATCTTACCTGTTGTATGTGCTCCTCAAGTGTGAAGCACTTGAAGCATAAAGGTAAAGTTTACAATGCTTTAAAATTAAGGATCAAAAGGATCTTGATGCTCTTTCATAAGAGTAACAAAACACGGTACTAGCAGTCAGTATTTGCCATAGTGAAGTTCTTAGATACCTAGCTGTTTTGTAAGCACCAAAATTTTTACTTAGTATAATATATCAAAGATTATTTGCCAAAGCCTTCTGAGATTATCAGGATATTGTGGGAAAACCGCTAATGATGTTCCTGCTATACTTCTCCAGTAATTCAGCTGATACTTGTTATTTAACTACAGTGTGATATTTGTAAAAGGAAGAATTAAAGCAGAAACAAATATAAAACTAAGAGCTGCCGGTGTCTTTTTTCTCCTCTGTAACTTAAAAATAATCTACCCTGGCGTTTTCATGTTCTAAGACAAAACCATTAATCTTGGGTTTCTCAAAAAGTCTGAAAATAACTTTGTACTGTGTGGTGGAACAGTTTTGTTCATGATTCAGATTGACATAGAGCAGATAACATCCATGCTTAATTGAATGTCCTTTTGCTAAACCACTGAATTTGCTTTCTGCTCTGCTTCACACAAGTATAATTCAGAAGAAAGGCTACATGAGTATGAAGTTTGCACTTGCAGTAAGTTTTATATCATAATTCTGAATACATTTATGGAAAAAAGGGATGTTACCAAAATGGTAACCCTATCTCCTCTATTCACTCCACCTGTTGGTGTACGTGTCAAGAAAGATGAGCCTGGAACAACCATGACCTTACACACACTTAGAAAGGAAAAAGAGAGAGATGGAATCAAGTAGGCAAAATACACATATGGTATTGACAGGAGGCTGCCAGTGTTTTCTTAAATAGCAAAATAGAGTGAATGTGAACACATGTCACAAATAATACTGATTTCTGCTCCTAAACAACAGATATTCAGTCATGCAAACTTTGGAAAAGTAAGTAGTTTTAAATTGTTAATACTGTTGTTTAAAAAGTCCTCAGGTAAGTTTTCATTTGGGACTACACAAATTAATATAATTTTCCTTCCCATCTCTTCAGCATCTTCTCAGTACTGCAGACTTCACGCAAGGCAGTGAAAGGCTTAAACAATATAAAATCTAAAACTCCTTGTGGCAATTCTTTTAGAGGCACTTCCAAATTCACTTGCCATAAATTCTCATAACTCTGCACTATATGCATATTAGAAGCTGCATTTTTAACACATTACCAGCTGGGAGAAAGTGTGCTGTAACTGTCTTCAAATGTAGGGTTTCCATTTCTAGAGGAGACCTACACTGGCAAAGATGGTGTTCTGAACAGAATATCCATAGTTAAGCTTAATGAGATTTACAGATATTTAGCATCTGAAATGAAATTATTTTGGAGTGGAAAAAAATCAGAAGAGATGGACTTCTTATTCTTTAAAATAAGCTATAGCCCTGCAACAAAAATGGGACTATAATGTTTTAGTCATCAATGTCTACTTAAATATGCTCAAGTTATATGTAGGCTTTGCTTTCATGGAAACTCAAAGATTTAATGTGTTATTCCACTGGTTTAGACAGAAAAAAAGCCAAATAATCTGATTTAGGAAGTCAGACATTCCATATGCAAGTTTAAAAATCTCCCTACAAATATGAAAATTGCATCTCTCTACAGTAGGACAGAGAAAAACATAATACTACATATTGTTTCAGTCTTTTAAAATCACCACAGTATCATAAATGCTGCCAAGACATAACTGGCAGTAGCTGGAGACAATTTTCATGGAGAAAGCTGAGATAAGCTGTCTTGCAGCAGTATGAGTGGGAAGCTTGGATAACCCTGTATTCACAGAAACATGTGTTTTCTTCAAAAATATGCTTCTCTTACAAAAGGCATGTTCTGCATTCTATCGGATTTGCGTGGAAAGGTTTTGGTGGAGAGGGTGCTACAGGGCTGACTTCTCTGAGAAGCTGTCAGAAGCTTCCGCTATGTCCCATGGAGCCAGTGCCAGACGGCTCCAATGCAGATCCACTGCTGGCCATGGCTGAGCCCATCAGCAACAGCGGTAGCACCTCTGAGATAACATAGTTAACCAGGAGGGGAAGAAAACTTGAACAGCAGGCAGAGAGAGGAGTTAAAATGCTGAGCAAAACAACTCTGCAAACACCAAGGTCAGTGCAGAACGGGGAGGATGTGCTCCAGGCACCAGAGCAGAGATTTTCCTGCAGCCCATGGTTCAGATCATGGTGAGACCCCTGCAGGCCACGGAAGACTACGGGGATCCAGAGATCCACCTGCAGTCTGTGCAGGACCCCATGCTGTAGCAGGTGGATGACCAAAAGGGGCTGTGATCCTGTGGGAAGACAGTGCTGCAGCAGGCTCCTGGCAGGACCTGTGGACCTGTGGAGAAAGGAGCCCACACTGGAGCAGATTTGCTGGCAGGACTTGTGACCCCATGAAAGGGACCCACATGGGAGCAGTTCATATAAACTGCAGCCTGTGGGAAGGACTCAAGTTCATGGAGGACTGTCTCCCATGGGAGGGACCACATGCTGGAGCAGGGGAAGAGTGTGAAGAATCCTTCCCCGAGGAAGAAGGAACAGAAGAGACAGTGTGGGATGAACTGACCAGAACCTCAATTCTCTGTCCACTTGTGCCACTGGAGGGGTGAACAAGTAGAGAATTTGGGAGTAAAAATAAGCCTAGGAAGAAGGAAGGGGTAGGGCAAGACATTTTCGAGATTTGGGTTTATTTCTCATTATCCTGCTCTGATTGATTAAGAATAAATTCAACTAATTTCCCTGAGTCAAGTCTATTTTGTCCATGATGGTAATTGGTGAGTGATCTCTCTTTGTCCAACCCACGTGCTGTCCAGCTGAAGAGGGCAATGGCAGAGCAGCTTTGGTAGGCACCTGGCATTGAGCCAGGGTCAACTCACCATAGACATTCAGAGATTCTTGTGTTCTGGAGATAATAAGTGTTTTAGACTGACACTCATTCAGACCATTAAAACGTCTAAGGCAACAGGGTCCTTCAATAAAAATTTTAAAGGACAGCATTTAAAGAATGTATCTCTGTTTAATTTCTTGTACGTGACTCATTTCTGCTCTCAGAAGGAAGAATAGAAGTAGAAATAAGATAGGGAGATGAGATATGAATTCTCACCTAATTTTGATGGATTTATGTATCTTCTCATGGGGTGTAAAGTGTTATTATGATGCTGGCACTCACCAGACAGCATGGTAGCCACTACTGGCTAGAAGGGTTTTTCTTCAATACTTTATTTATTTATTTGTGTGTTTGTTTTAATTATGATATTTTACAGGAATTACATAAAATCTTAGCTCCTTTTAACTTACTAAGCTGAATAAAAGCAAACACCAATGAAGTGAACAAAAGAACATCTTTTGACTTTACCAGAAACTTTTGATTTCATATATCATGTATCTGTTTCACTCACTCACTAATATATTTCCATATTTTCTTATTAATATCACATTGCTAATGATTCTACAAACGTATTAATAACTGCTTAAGTTAACCTATCATGAGCAAGCCTTGTAAGCCTAGTTAGAGCTCTGAAACTCATGGTTCTTAAATCACAGAACCTCTTTATGAGAGTGTAAAAAAGAAAATCTACCAAAAGTGGATGCAACTGCTTACTTTCTGCAGTTTGTTACAGAATTATCAGCAGATGAAAAAGAAGTGGGCTCCCTACTTTGAGACACTATTCTACTTCTTTGTTCCACAAGGCATTAAGGAGTGTTAAAATATGTTCACTGCAGGTATGCAGTTAAAGAGCACACGCTAAAATGCATTACATCCTTCTCCCAGTGCTCTCAGAGAGAAATAAAATGGCCTTGATTCTCTACTGTTCAATCCTTCTTAGTTTAAGCCTTGGTAATTTCAAACTACTTTACTTCTCAAAGAAAGAATCCACATTGGGGTTTAATGTACTTGGGTTCTGACATAACCATGACTTTGAAATCTCTGGCTGAAATACCTTGCATAAGAGGTAATTAATTATTATGCCATTGCCCACTTATTCAGACCATTAAAACGTCTAAGGTAACAGGGTCCTTCAACAGAAATTTTAAAGGACAGCAGCTTTTTGCAATGCGCTACAATGTTCAATAGAATTGACTTTTGACCTATTCGAAAGACTAAGACTTTTTCTGCCAAAATTTTTTGGCAGCCTGTCCAGACTTACTCCTGCAGCAAGAACAGTGTGTTTTCACATCTATTCATTAAGTCCTACTGTGAGATTGCTGTGTGTGAGGAAGAAAGAACAGACATTTTAAACCATTTTACTCACCATAACCAGTTTTTGAAATAACCTGAATTTTTTTTCTCACTATTACAGCTCTCATTTTGAGTGAAGCTCACTGGTGAAGACTGAGTACAGCAGCTGACAAAGCAGCTAAGTCAGTTACCTAGTTATGAGCATTTCAGCAGATCTCAACAACACTAGTAAGTAAGAAAAATAAGCAAGATCTAACAGATGCTTAGTGCCAGTGTGTTACAAAACCAGTCACTCCAAGGACTGTTGGTTCTTTGAGAAAAAAATCTGGTAGTTTTAAAGCTCAACACAGAAACAGCAAACTGTTGGAAAGCAGTACTCAAATTAAATAAAAAACATCCTGGTATTTATTTCTTGAAAAAAATGCACTTTTTTCTTTTGGAAGGTTAACTTATTAGACTTGCAGACTACTAGCATTTGTCAAAAGGCTTAATTAGCTTTTACTACATAGACATAGGGAAATCCTGCTCCACCAATACAAGACTGGCCTTGAAGGTGTTCAAAAGAAACAGCTTTGGTCAAGATATATGTCTCTTTTTTTTGTCTAGAAAAGAAATTAATTACTAAATTATACGGTGATGTGGACCATGATATATGGTAACATGAACATGTGAATGCACAACTCAATTGCTGCTTGACACTATCCAAGGAGGAAAAAAGTGATCGCTCTTGAAATTAGCATTGTGGCCATATAAAACTATGCAGCCTTTTCACACACTTCCTATGGGGCAAGTAGCAGCAAAACTACAGTTTTCAGTGCTGTATGAGCTTTTTGAAGATTCCCTTATGACAAAAATGTAAAGTTACCATCATCCATTGGCACCATTTAGATCAGTCTCTTTTAGTTCAGGTAACTCACATTCAGTATTTTTTACTTACTTTTACGTGCACTCTGGACAAGAAAACACCTTATCATATAAAGCTATTAAAAAATCCTTTAAAATAGCTGTTTTTCTAAAGAATTCTCATACTTTACATTAAACTGAGGAAAGGAAGTTTGAAATATTTACTTGATGCCTCTCCACTTAGTTGTTGATTCAGAAATAGAATATCTTTATTCATTGAAAGCACAATTTCTTCCTAATTTAACGCTTTTGTTTTAAAAATGTGCCATCAGGTTTACCCTTTCACCTTTTTTCTCTCAAGCACAAAGCTAAGTGAAGGGGAAAAAAAGTTTTGGACCAAATTAGAAAGGCAGACTTCAGTCAGACAGAATTCTATTTGTAGCTTGAACAGAAACAGGCACAAAATCACAGCATGCTTAGTTCCGCAGACTTCATTGAGCAGAGCTCACCTGCAAGTGCTTCCTGCGATCACAGCAAGGTACATCTATACTGCAGTCCTATCACGGCCTGATGCACGGCCCATGCTTTTGTGAGCTGATAGGCATGTTTGTACATCTATGACTTATGCTTCTTTTGATACAGCTGTCTGATAAATAGGACATAACTGTGGTCTTTCATGTCCCTAATTCATGAACTTTAGAATAAGTTAACAAAGCAACATACTATAAAAACTAGAACATCAGATTTTCAAGACAGAATCTCAGAAAATAGGAGATTCATTTTGAGAAATTTTTTTAATATCAGGATAGATTTTTGTCTTAAACAGTTAAAGTTTGCATGAACTTTAGCCCAGAAAATGTGATACAAACTGGTTAGAAATCATTACAAGTGTCACATTTATTAGCAAAGTTAAACCCAACTAAAAATGAAGCAAGGAGAAGGAAGAAAACTATTTCACTAGAAATACTAAATGTCCATGCTTGGTTATTATTTGTAAATTAAAAGTATCATACTGCATATTTGAGCCCATGCTGTACAGTATATACAGCTGTACAACATGCTGTGCAAGGGTTACAGCCAAGTGAGGGCTTTGGTATCCAGCCTTGTCACCAGCTGGGACCCAAGGCAGTGCTGTGATGTGCCAACCAGTGACACTCTGGAACTGAAACTAGAAGGATCTGTCCACTAAGGAATGTTTACTTCATGACAAGAATGTCACTGCAGGAGATGAGAGGGTAAATCTAGGAGCCAACTGTGTGCTTTGCTAGGCAGTAGCAGCACACTACACGGTACAGTGGATGAAATCAGATGGAACATGCCTTTTGTAAAAATGAAACAGAAAACGTCAACTCCAACAACCCTGGAAAGCTGAAAATGAAACACTATCTGCAGTGGTGGTATTACTGATAAGTATAATCCGGGATGAGCCAGAGACTTATGAAAATTCAGAAATATTGAACAGGGAGAGGAAAGTACCAGCAAGCAAGTATTGATTGCTCTGCCTTCATCATATTGTGCAAGCTCTCTACTTTTTATTGAAATTGCCTTCCTGGAAGTGTTACTTGAAAACTACTAATACCAACTGCCCCCTGCCTATCTGATATGCAATATTGTATCAACAACATCAATAGGGTAGGAGATGCTTATTAAAATCAGCAGGGAATAACAGGGTTTTTGCTGATTTCACCAGAGGGTAAATCGGGTTTATTTAATGGGTGTAAATGAGCTTAGAAAGAGACCAGCTGCACATACATTGAGAGGCTTATCATAACATAAGAGAGGTGTTTATTCATAAAATTGTAAATGCTATCTCATTGCTTTGCTCCATTTTCTAAGCAGTTTCACACATACACAGATGCTGACATCAGAATAACCCAGTAGATGATCTGCTGTGAATTTCTCTACATACTAGGCCTTTAAATTTTACCCAACTAGTTTATTTTAATGAAAAAGAAAATGTTGTCTGCAACTCACACTTGAATAAAACATAACTTATGTTGGGCTAAAATTTATCTCTCAGGTCAACATCCAATTTTGATTCAAGACATGAAACCTGAAAATCTATCAGTTTTCACAGCATTTTGTTCCAGTAGTTACACTCTTCCTTTAAAGCTATTTCTCTAATTTGAATTGTTTTGCTTCAGCTTTCTACTATGAGCTTTCATTTATCTGCTGTTTTAAAGACCTTTCTCATAATACACATCTTCTACCCCAATGGTAGTCAGATTTTTTTTTATACAAAAGGCAAAAAATCTTTAGCATCATAAAGTAAGCAAATGCAGTTCTTCAAATGTTTGTGAATACTAGAACAAATCTTTCTCAGTCTTAACCCAAGTAGTTTTCAATCTCTGAATAACCCAAGCGAACTAGCAATAGCTAAAAAAGCAATGAAAAAAAGGTCAACTTGGCTTTAATTTCAGCTGGCAGCCTACTTTTTTTTCCTAAACACCCCTATAAATTTTAACACTCCTACTTTTAACTTTATTATCTGCTCTGCTGTTTTTGCTCAAGTTATCTAGCTCAGATTGGCTGACCCAAATTAAGAACAGTCCTTTTTCTTTACTCTCAAAACTGTACATTAAAGTCTGAGGGCAGAGCAGGGCAGAGCCCTTAGCTATTCCTGCTTCTAGCTACACTACTTTGAACTCTCTCTGATAGAAGCAGATGTGACTGCACCTTAGCACGACCAGGACACATCCCAGTCCAACAGTGCCCACAAGCAACATGAAGTGCTGAACTGTAGCCTGGAACAGTCAAAACACAGGTAAATGGCCCCTTCTCCCACTTCTACCAAGATAGGGGTGTCTGGCAGAAGGGCAGAGCAGACAACTGGGAACAGTAAAATTTCAAATCATTGCAGCTAAACCCCCTGTCTAATTGCTGACTACCCAGGGTGCCATACAGTCTTCACAAGAGCTCAGAAGTATGATATGTGGTTTTTTTCACTGATTAAATTGTCCCATTCCCTCCAAGTCATAGTTTTTTCATCAGGGAGAAATTAATTAAAAGACAGTTGAAATATACACATCTGCAGAAACCATACATTCAAAGAGAAGGCTCTGCTGTTTTAACTCAAGGTTTTAGGTGAAGGAAAGGATCATTATTAATGATGACTTCAATTAAATTTATATAGTATCTCTGGGGAAACTTCAAGCCATATGCTGAAATCCCTTTAATGCTAATGGGTATTACTTGTTCTCCTATCAAGGCTAAAGAAGATGCTTATGCCTCACACTTCTCTGTTGGAGAACAGAATGTACCAAAAGTGTTGTGAGAGGGAACAAAAGGACAAAGAGGTCACATTAGTTGCAACGATACATGATTTTCTGCTTTATTTATTTAAAGGGATGCCATGCAACAAAGAGAAAAAGAGTTTGATAGTACACGGCCAATGTTTTCATATGTTACCAATCAGCAGAAAAGCTATCGGACGTGAAAGAGGAACTATGCTGAAAATTCAAAGACAGTTAATTAAGTTCTTATCACTTTTGAAGTAATTGTATGGGCTGCACACAATGGAAAGGCTCACCCAACAGCTAATTGTATTAGTTTCAGCAGACTTACTCCAGGGACAGAGTTGGCCACATTGTCAGAGAGTGACTCATAGCCATAGTTTGCAGCAATGGACAGCATGTCCAAACACCCTGCACAGAGAACAGTGAGAAATATTATGCCACACGATTCATATTATCCAAGCTGAACTCTGCATATTCTACGACAATTAAAGGAATAAAACAGCTAAATGCATCTCTATTATCTTAGATCATAAACCCTATGCACCATATACCCAGATTCTTATAGATAACAGAAGGTCCTTACTATTATTACTTTTCTTCATACTTGAAAACCAAAAAGAGCAGACCTGTTGTATTTTTCTAAGTAAAACATCTTAGAAGCTCTCTCAGGACGCTAAGGAAGATTTATTCAATTTGCTTCTAAACAGCTTGTTTCTTTTCCCATGACAAAAACATAGTTTCTCTTTCAAGTATTTCCACACACATTTTTGTTCTGGCCTTCACTCTTGGTCAGTTGCATCTTTTACAAATCCTTCGGGCTGCCTTCACTGACAAGTACCATTAACTGATAGTACCATTAACCCACAGTCAAGGGCACTGCGTCACTTACAAGACTTTTTTCTACATGAGACACCTTTGATCTTAAGCAACACTTATCAGCTAACATTTAAAGAAGAATGTAATGCATACTTTAAACATGTTCCACAGTGGATAGTCTCCCCCAGCAAATGCAGCCCAGAAAACTAGCTTACCCTGAGTAGTATGGGATATGCAAACAAAAGGTGAGAAAAAGCCAGAAAAGAGGAAAATCAATAGGACAACAGTTCACTGCCAATATCAAACCATAAAATAAAACCGTTTTCAAAAAGAGATGTACAAAAAAAATGTCAAAAATTTATCAGCTTAGGTCATATCAAAATGAACTCTTTCAGGGGATTTGAACACTGAATTCTCTTGACAGGAAGTGGAAATAACGTAGGTTCCTTTTGTGCTTTGAAAATCTTTGTCATCAAATATAAGACATATTCCATTATCATTCTTAAGTGCAAACTGACTTAAAATTCGTCACTCAGTGGCACACAGTTAATGTGTGCATGTGATAGGAATTAGACTGATAGTATATTTCCCAAATATATGTTGCCTGCTATTCTTCTACTTCTTTCACACTTTATCAAAGTCTATCTGCATCCGTTTTTCAGGAGGACAAAATTTCCTGGATTTTAGAAAATGCCTTTTCTTATCTTCAGTGATATTCCTGATACCTACATCTGTGTTCATTTCCTTTTCCCTCACTTGCAAGACTAGAAAAAAGCTTGTCAGTCACGACACAACTGCTTTAAAGACACACTTGGTGCCCTCATTACTTGCCCAGTTTTGTCACTGAGGACTATCTCTTCTGAAGACAAGATGCAAGTGAGAGTAGGGAAATCTGAGCCATGCCAACCTCCCCAAACTCCCAGACTAAGAAGCTGCCAACTTTCACTACAGACTCGAGGCTACTAGTGATTATTCAGAATCAAGTCCCAGTCCAGCAGAACAGCTTCATGGTAGGTCTATATAACTGTGTAATTGTGATCCCTTCCATCTGCCATGGGGAACACATGAAGGAACAACATTTATTTACTACTAAACTTTTGTAACTGAACTGGACAAAGTCTCCCAGAAACCCTGCAATTACAGAAGAATTTAGTTCTTTCTACACATGGACTTTGGAGTACATTTGGAAAGGCAGAATTCATGAGGCAGTGACTAATGGGTCATACTGGAGGACAGTGACAAGCAGAGGACCACAGGAATCTATTCTGGGATCTATTCTGGGATGTGTCACATTTAGTGTCTTTATCAATGAGTTTTCAAAAAAATGGTGTTTTTCAGAGGGCCAGGCTTGTACAACTCTCTGGGCCTTTTGTTCTGACTGAAAGAGTAATTTCTGATAGATTATGGAGACAATCTGTTTGGTTTGGTCAGAACCATCAGAGCAACAACTGCACTGCAATTCATAGGTGAGGAATTATAACAATACCCTATACCAAGACAGCACATCCAGCATGACTGTAACTATGCCAAGAAACCTCTGCTTTGTATCACAGCACAAGCCCCACATATCTGTGAAATTAACTCTCTTCTGTTGTTGTAACAACATTTATACTAACAGTTCCAGTTGGCCTCAGAGATTACACAGTTTCGGAGTTTTGGCTGACATGGTTATGTCAATAGGTGTATTTACTGAGATGCACAGACTCTTATATAGAAAAAAGAAAGAGAAATGAGAGTGCAGTGTGGGGTAATCCACACAAGAAGACCGTGAAGAACACAAAAAGTTAGAAAAAAAGTTGCCTAACACAGCCAGCCAAAAAATGCTCACTGAGGTTCCAGTCCTGCAAAGTGTTGGACTCTTTGGAGAGCTGTCTTAAATCTCCTTGAGTTATGGGAGTCACATGGTCCAGCACCTTAAAGTATTAAACGTACATATTCAGAATTCTTATCTCAGAAGAAATGATACCATTATCATTACATTTGTTTTCCTTCAGTAAGCGCTTGAGATGGTGTTCTGGAGAGGGAAATCATGAATACTGACTGAATTATCAGGCTGTAAAAGCTGTCCTAAAAGCATGAACACAAAGCTGATCATTTCCTGGTTCTGATATAAATAATAATCAGATTAAGCATTGAAGTACATGAGGATAAAAACAACATAATGGCAGGCTATCAAAATCGTCACAGCCTTCCAAAGCTGCTTCCTGGATTGGAATATAGAAGTCAAAAGAATGAATAAATATAAGCGGGTTTAATCTTTGCTCAGTGCTTTAATCCAAACAGAAGCTTCATACTTATAAGGGAATTAGCCTTGGTGATGAAGATTTACAGTAGCCAGGATTTTTTTTCATATATGAGGAGGGATAAGCACAGCTGAAACTAATTAATTTATCTGAGGATAATTATGCAGAAGTCAAAAGTAGGGCAGATTGAAAAGGAAAAGCCAAAACTAAGGAATGCCATCTATATTTAAAGGTTAGTGAGAAAACATCCTATGCTTGTGATGCCTTCAGGACTGGCATGCTTCACATCTACTTGGGCTGGTATGTCTTAAAATCAAAGAAAGTATAGACGAGAAAAACACACTGACTGTATCACCTTGATGAGCAAAATATACGTAGATTTCTATTTGAATGGACTGTATACTGTAAGAACACAACAATCATTCTGTAAACATCCATGAAATATCTATTAAAAAAAAAAGAGGGAAGTGTCATGTTTGCAATTCCTAAATAATACACAAAACAGGTGATTTCAGTTTTAGGTCTCTTCAGTTTTCACAAGTCTTTTCATCTCTCCATTTGCCCTTGTTTTTCCATAATCTGGAAAACCCGTATTGAAGTGATGATCTGAAGGCGCCGTCTTCAACTTCACTGGATGAAAAGAAGGAAGCAAGTATCTATTGGAAATGAATCACATAATCCTCATCTGAAAGCTTTGTGTGGAAAATTGACTTTCTTTGATGAGTCAACTCATATCCCATCAGAGATGGTGTAGAGCTATCAACTAATTAATAATTAATAATTAAACAGGAAGTCAAATGTCTGCCAAGTCCAGAGAGAGAAGATTAATTAGATTACATAATATTTAATTTAGCAGGAAAACAGAGTGATTAATAGAATAATTAAGGAAGACAGAGGAACTGAAATTATTAAAATTGAGGTAAGATATAGTGTTAAATAAGATGTATAGGGCCAGAAGAATACAGCAGAATTCTCAGAGTATCACTTCTAATTTCATAATTTCAGTAAAGTATTTGGTACAAAAAGGAATAAGAGAGAAATGTGGCAGTGAGATGTGGTGACATGTTAGGGAAACTTTGCCTATGCAAAAAGATACCAAAAAGGCATAAACAAAGAACTGAATTACACCGAACACTAGAGAAGGAAAAATGGGATTAAATACAACAGGAAAACATGCAAGGTTATACAGTTCAGGAGGAATAAGAAATTATTATTCATTCAAAGCTGGTAAATCTTATATTTGAAACTACACAAGAAGGAAAAGGCATGAGTATAATATATAGTCATTGGAAGACTGTGAGACAGCAGCACTGTTTGGATATGACAATAGACAAATGTGGAATGTGTAAGAGAGGTATTTCCAAGAGAACTGGGGAAAAAATTAAGAGTTGCACTACTGTGTCAGAATCAATGACGCTCTACCATCCATGGTCAAACCATTAATCAGATTCAGGGAAGACAGAGTCTTTTTACCTTTAAGCACTGAGCTGACAGGACAACTTCCTAAAGCGAGAAGTAGGATTAAACAACATGTCTTCAAATCAGATACAATTAGATTATATTATTGTTGGAGCCGCAGAAAACTGGATTCAACAACCTGGAGATGCAAACCCTTCCTGTGTTCCTACCCACTCTGGCAACATCATTATATATTATTAAAGTTCAAGTATAAGAATCTACTAAAATAGCTGTTTCAGCCTGTAGTAAAATATTCCAATGCTTGCCACCATAGGGGCTTTTGTGGTTGGACACTGGATTGAAAAGTGGAGCTGCTGAGCTGAGGAAAGGGAAGAGACACTGTCAGAACAGTGCTTTATATTTCTGTATATGTGCAGAGATAAAGGGAATTGTATTTTACTGATTATCTGTGAAACACATCTCCTGAGAAGCCCCTCTGCTAAGCTATTCTTTTGTTCTTCTGCATGAGGATTCAAAATAAAAAGTCACTATTTGCACAGATATTAATTCATACAGCAAAATAAAAGAGCAGCTCTCTAGTAAGCATTGAATATTCTGATGATTTCAACACACACTCAGCATTGAACCCTCAAGGTTAGCTGGTAGAAAAAGAGTGAATGTCTGATAGAATCAGGAAGCTAGGGATCTTTTTCCAGTTTTCCTGGCAAGAATTTTGGAGGCAAATACACTTGAAAACATTTCTGTCTTCTCTGGGCTTGATATTAAGTATATCAGGTCTATAGTGACAATGGATCCTTTTCAAAAGTCAGCCATAAATCGAAAAATATTGTGTTTCCAAATTATTTTAGGGAAAATATTTTTTATTAGATTTTTTTTTTAAAAGTTGCTATTTGATTACAAATGTGAATATCCTTAAGATTCATATTCTGAGATGTACCATCCAAACAGAGAATATTCTAATACAAAAAGTAAATCTAAAAGTCCAAGTATCCGTGTAGAGAGTTATTTGTAGACCATCAGAAAGCAACTGGTTGTCAAGAATTCCTAGTGGATTTGTAACATATGTCTTAGCAGGATGCCAGCACAAACTCAGCTTAGGTCACCAGCATGAGGTACTAAAGTTTAGCAAGAGAAAAGACACTCCTTTCTGTCATGTAGGTCTCCTGGTTTAAGAAGAAAGGCCATAAATTAATTGTCGAAGAAAAACTGTAATTTAAGTTTGAACACAAAATCTCAAAGTTTTAAGAGTGGAGATTTTTTATCTTTTATTTTAGTTATGTAAAACTTCTATCAGGAGATTAATTTAGGTAACAAACTCATTTATTAAAAATATTGTCCTTATCTGAATAGCTCTTTTTACTGTGCTTAATTTTGCAACACTTCAAGGTTTGTTAGTTCAGTTCTGAGCAAGACATTTTCAAAGGTTTTCATCATAAGTCCCTGCAGGACTGAGAAGTGAATATGTTTGAGTCTGGTCTTTTTTAACTCAGTGTCCTTCTGGGGGCAATTACGGAATTTTTGGATCTGGCCTAGGACTCTGGCCTAGGATTCTTATCTAGTGAAATCTGGTAGGCTACATAACTACTGAAGATTTTTAAATGCCTTCACTCTAAATATGCAATCTCAGCACTGTAATCTCTCTGTCTCACATGAAGGGAGACAATTTTCCAAATTTACTAGTCCCAGTCTCTCAAACCATTTCTGTGTGATTAAAATTACTAAGAAAACTGTGATAATACAATTACAGACTAATATCAGTCAAATTTAGTATTGGAATAAATTTACTTCAGTCTATACAACACAAATAGATTTTAGGATCAGCTGTGGGGTTTTTTAGTGCTCACCAATAGTGCTCACCAGAAAATTCTATTTTTTTCCCAAACTCAAAACACTACGATGCATGCTCTGAGTCTTCTCATTTCCTTTTCCCATTCTGATTAATGTTCTTATATTTATTAGACAGAAAACTAATGAAGAGTGAATAGGAAGGAAGACTACAAATCCATGAATAGTGCAGAGAAAGTGAACAGAGCCTTTCATTCTTCAGCATAAGATACAGAGCACTCAAGGACAAGCAAATAAACGGAAATATGATTTCATCACCCATCACCCACACTCCATAGTGAAACTCATTGCCAAAGAACTTTGTGGAAAATTAATATTGACATGCATTATAAAAGAGGCAGGACCACTTTATGAATAGCCTGTCTACTGGTGGCTATCCAAAAGAACGGTGTGCCTGCCATCTCCCCCTGCTTGCCAGAAGTTGTTAGGCCAAAGCAAAGCCACTTCTCTTGCTTCTCATATATTTTCCTAAGCATCCACTACTCACCACATCCAGGGGCAAGTTACTAGGCTTTTAGAGTTTTTAGAGATATGCACACACAATTTGCTACTTTCCTCTTTATGAAATAGACATTAAGGTAAATGTTAAAAATGGAAATGTCAGAACTGATTTTCATACCTCAGAATAACTAGTTTGCAGGAATTGGAAACTAATTCAATAAAAATTTAGAAAACATTTTTACTGGCAGGAAATCACCTGTCGGAGAACTACTTTAGGGAGACAATTCTCATGTCCAACTACTTTTATATTAAAAACAAATGTTGCCCGGTATTGAAAGCATTTCATTACACAGCTCATGCACCTTACCTAGAGATAATTTCTAACAGATTTCCACTTCCTCTGCAAAAATAAGTTCCTAGGCACTCACTTGCTTACCACAGGAGGAATTTCGTAAGTGAACTAAAATCACTTTAAACAAAATTCATTTTTCTATCACTTGACATCCCAACTGATACAGACTGTGATGAAGTTTAATCAAGACTATTTACAATGTGTTGTATGTCTTTTCACATATACACAAAATGCACCAATATCTCTTTTTTAAAGGAAAAAAAATGTAGTTTAAGAGCCAAAGATCATGAACTATTTCTTTCAATAAGTCATGCATAAGAAAAAAATTATTAAGAATTGGTATACTGAGGCATTTAGTACTCATCTCTGGTATTTCTAAAAACAACAGGCTACTTCTGCAGCCAAGTGCATATTACTTCTAAAAATATGTATGTATAATCTAGTATTAATAAATGTAAAATGCTGAAGAACAAACTAGGGCTGCCTTGCTGCAGTTTTGCTATGATTTGAAAGGCCAGTAGAAAGGTTCACAAGTTTCTTGGGAAATTGAGCACCACAATACGCTTCCTGCATTTCTTCAGTACATGGATTTGGCCAGGGATATGCAGGGATATAGCAGTTGAGAGATTGAGACCTGCTCAGTCACAAACAACTGCTTTTAAGAAATTATTTTAACACCTCAAAATGCATTACTTGCAGAATCCAGTATCCTTTTTTACACACGGAAATAATTTCCTATCTCTTGCTAACTCAAAACTGAAAGTCATTGGGCTTAAACAGCTCATGAGGTCAAAACACACAGGTTTTATTTTTTCTGAACAATCTCAGAAACTGTGAGTTACTCTCAAGTAGAAAGCATTTTGGGTTCCTGCCCCCAATATTAACAGAAATGTTCTTATCAATAATCATATGGTAGCATTTTACTCCTGCTTTTATCCTGTTCAAAAAGAAATCTGTAATTTCACAATCAAAAATGGCAAAAACATAGGCTATTTTTTTCTTAAGGGATATCTGACCTATCATCAGAAAACTATATTGCAGAGCACCTCTGGAAATTCTCGATACCCAACCATTTCCATTAGAGCTGATGTTTTAGAAGATATTTTAAAATCAAGAACAATGACTCAAGTACAAAAACATGGATTAATGAGCATGGTTTTGACCCCTAGTGGGAGATTATCTTTGAGGTGAAAAAACTGAAAATGTTTCTTGTTTCTTTTTTTCCCCACACACAATTAAACTTGAATTCTGCCTGAACCATGCAGCACATGACTTCAGGGTTCATCTTGCAGCTGATATTTCACAGCTTATACTGATGATTCTTAAAAGCGGTCTAACCCAAAAGGTTTGGCTCTACATGAGGACTTAATGTTTTAAAGAGACATCCTAGACTGGATTTGCACAGACAGACAATCCTGACAGCACATCTATGTTACGAAATGGAATGCAGCACAGTGATCCCTAAATAAGCAGAGATCCAAGATACCCGTTCACGAAGATGGGGAGAGCAGAGTACACAAGTAGCTCAAACAGCAAAGTTACTTGCAGTATGAGCTTTGCATGCTGCCAAAAGCAGTCACCACACCAGGCCACTCAACACTTTTCTGTCCAGAATTAACAAGAGCCAGTTTTTGTACCCACAAATGAAAGAAAACATGATTGAAGTTAAACAAAAGATTGTAGCTCAGATGTCTCCTGCCAGTGTTATACCCTCACATATCTAAACTACTCTGTTGCTGCTGTCTAGTGTTTTTAAAGCATTCCTTCCCACAAAAAACAAATAAGCTGTGCGGTGCCATAGAACAAGCCCATTCTCTTAAGAGTTGGATTTGATGATCCTTGTGGGTCCCTTCCAACTCAGAATATTCTCTGTGTGTGATTCTGTGTGAAACCAACAGCCTAGAGGCCCCCCTAAGTGTTTAACTGGACTAGAAATAGCTACCTCATAAAAAAAAGTCTGAACTTGTCAGTATACTCCAAACACATTTAGGACATGATATCTATCAATCTCACCAAAACAAGTGTGGAATTGTGACATTAGTAAGGAAGCAAAGGATACCACCTGCAAAAACCACAGCCAGAAGTTAGAGAAATTAATGATGAACTAAAAGAGATACTGCCCACAAGGAAGAAACAGAAATTTTTGGTCTCTAGGTCACGGACTACTGAAAAAAAGCAGATACACTTTAAAAGGTTAATTCCAAAAGAGGCAACCCTGTCGGAGGATTCCCACCTGCAAGAAAGTGCCCAGTTCTGATTAAGTAGTCAAAGAATCCAACGAATAATGCATTTGAAAATCAAATCAAATCAAAACCAGCTTTTGAAAATCCCCCTTCTATTAGTGGCTTCTATCGGTGTCACTATGTGGTATCTGGCTCTTCCCATCTACATGTATGAGGATTCCACATGGAGAATTCACAGCCATGGATTTCATGGCTGAAGGGTGTACCTGCTCCACACAGTGAAGATGATCCACTGATCCCAGAGCAGTCTCCAAAAGCCTGGCATGTCTCGGAGGCCCAGGGAAGTACAACGTAATCTTTTCCCTGATCCCAGAAAGAGCAGCCACAGTAACACTCAGCTAATATCATCCACGCTGCAAACCCTGCCTCTCAGCATATAGCATAAGCTCAAATGTAGCATACGGCTGATACAGCTGCAGTGTCCAGTTGCCCTATTGCTGGTGACATCTATGTCATGCACTCCAGCACTTCAGACTCCTCCAAGTTGTCCAACGCAACTGGTCATGTTTGGATTGCAGAGATGTTTGGTTTCCCCTTTTTCCCTCACAGCAACTCAGCAAAAGCCATTGCATTATGAGGCAGTCAGCAAAGGAAGCTGCAGAGCGAAAACAAAGAAGGAGAGCAGAGAAAGAGATGCATCTGAAAAAAAAAGGCAATTATGTGGGAAAGCCTCCACCATCTCCACGTCAATTTTAATGAAATGCAGATTGGCACAGTTATCACATAAAACCATAAACAGAGACAAATTATGTATAAACAGCACAACTAAAAGTTGATTGAAGTGTTAAAGATCAGGACTGGTAATATGTAATTAGTCACGACTGAATCACTTAAGACTGTTGGTGCATAGAGTCTCAGAAGAATGGGCTGTAATTTTACAGCTTATTGGTATTTATGTCACTAAACAGTTCCCTGAATTTCAATATTCACTGTTTTTACCAATAGTTACTGTTTCTGAAATAACACAATTCATTTAAAGCATTGTGTTTGGCCCAAACCCACAAAGTAATGGCCCTCTTTCAGGTAATGAAACCAAGAGCTCAATTTAAAATTTATCTTCTGGGGGTCATCAAAATGTATCTAGTATCTAATTATGTACAAATAACCATTTATAATCATTAATAACCTTTAATTATGTGAGAAAAATACAGTTCTAGGTAAGCTTTTAGCATTTGTAATGTTATGGAGCTTCCCTTAGTAAAACAACAATATGTACTGGTTTTCTTTAGTTAAAGTTGTTCTAGTCTTCTGTGTGACTGCATTAGCCAAGCAAGTTTAAAAAAAAAAAAAAAAGGAAATGGCAGAGCTCTCTGCGATTTTTTGTTTGTTTGTTTTAAGAAATATAGCTTTAGCATTCTTTATATCTTTACTTCTGAAGCACAATTTCAGTCCCTGAAAAAACTTGAGAAACATTTGTAGTCAAAGACAAGGAAAAGCTACATTTGAAAGAGAAAAGAGAAATTGGACTTAAGGCAATGATTTCATATAGCAACTCATTATTTGGAGTACTGCATCTTTTTTTCATTCCCAGTGTAAAACATTCAATCTGTAAAAATCAGGTGGCTCAGGCATCAAAAGTGATATTTCCAAAAACTGCAGAAGAAAAATTACTTTGTATTATTAGTCTCAAATGATAGTCATAATAAAAATTGAATATAAGCAAAGAATGACAGCTCTAATAGGGAAAGAGAAATGCTCACATGCAGCAGACATCAACAGAGGATTTTTGACCATCAGGTAATATTTCCTTCTGAGCATAAAAATATTTTCCTGAAAAATGGTTCTTCTATTTCAAATTTTGCATCATGTTTTCATTTTAAAGCTTTCAGTGCAAGCTTCTAAAGAGGATATTTATCTTAAAATATTATTGTATGTGCTCTTTTTTGCTATGAGATCAGCTTTTTCAAAAACTATCCACCACAAAAAAAAGTTACACTATACGCATTCAACATATACTAACAGTCCTTATCATATACAGAGGAATAGGTGTATTCTCTGTCAGAAAGGCTGAGAGAAGACGGGACCATTTACACATCTGAAAAATCACAAGGTATGCCCATTGTAGATCATGGAAGGAAGGGGCCAATTAATATAACTAGCCTAGATAAACTTAATAGTTGAATTTTTTTCCAGCACACCTATAAACACTGAAACACTATTTTAGCATCCATTAAGACAGAAAAGTTCCCCTTTTTGACTGCATTCATAGTAAGATAACTGCAGAATTTGATTTGTTGTCTAAAAACAGCCTTAGCAACCCCAATTAATAAAATATATATTTCTCAAAAAAACATTACCTTAGATTCTGCAGAACAGAAACGGTGTGTGGCAGAAATCCATATTTCCATTAGCAAGGAAGATCAGCTTCCACCACTGGTCTCATGAGACTCCAGTTAAACGCACAGAATTCCCTCACTTGAAGAAGGGACTTACAGCTCTGAAGTTTAATACAGGATATTTAGCAGCTGAAGAGTTTTTAGTTTTTCATCTCAAATATTTAACTACAGAACTTCCTTTTCATGGAAGTGTCCTATTGGTACATCTTATTTCAAGAGCATTTTCTTTCCTCTTTTTCATATTCAGTGCAAATGTGAGGAAGAAATTATTAAAACCAACAAAGAACAGCACCAGAAATTCCTGTTTTCTGTTCAGATAGAAGGAATGTAACAATTTAAATTGTTTAAATTGCATTTTTCTGCTTAAATTATGTCTATGGCTCAAATTTAAAGTGTGGATCTATGCTATGCTGAAAGGAATGCAGGAATAGCCATATTCACACTGTGCTTCCTGGCACATACACCCTCCAGCTCTTCCAGATGCCATCTCATAGCTGACAAGCAGTCTTCATGTGGGGGCTCTTCATAGTCTAGGTGGGCTTTCAGGACCACATTTGAGGCTTCACTGACTGCAAGAAAAATAAATCTGATCTCAAGAAGTGCCTTGGAAAGGCAGGACTTGCTGGCTGGTCCCTCAAACCAGTGTTTTGAAGAACTATGCCACACAGATAGGAACTCTCTAAATATTAGCCTAGTATTTCTCATAGTTACTCTCAGAAAACAACCCCTCAAGGAGCTTTTGTCCTCTTCATCATTGTCCTCCTCAAACAACCTTTTCCAGCATACTATTACTCCTTATATAAAGCTTCCTTTTGAAAGTGACTACAGAAATCTGAGCAGTTCAGTGCTGTTTCATGTCTGTAGCAACTACTTCTAAATTACTCCATTCAGTTATGTCCATAATTTAGTGAGATAATTAAACCCATTTCATAGTAAAGTTGTATATTTAAGAGATTGTACTTTGTACGGCCCAAAGGCCAACAACAAAAAGCAATGGTATGTTTATTTATGTCCCAGTAGTCTGTCATTTTTTATGCTATTTTACATGTACATTCAACCACTTGCAGATTCATATTCAAGGCTGCTGGATAGTGACTAGAATGTATTTTTTTTTCCTTGCAAGACACTCCCAGAGTCTTTGAAATAAGCAGTTATTCACTGGATCTTGGGACCGGTTTTTGCTGTTCACTACTGCTCACTGTTTATGTAAATTTCTTTCCAACATATTGTCCATCCTTGTTTTTTATCTGCTTCAGACTGCTAAGCTTCTGCTATGTCTATAAAAAAACAAAGAGAGAGATAAAGTCAGTGTTTTTCGTCAGTACACACGGCATCGCAGAAAATGAATTGTAGCACTGCACATTATTAGATGTGCAGGTAATGATGTATTCCCCCTGCCAAACTCTTCACAGATAATAAAAATTACATGCTTATTGCAAACACACTAATTATATGCAGTTACGGACAAAAAAAATTGAATGCCTTCCTGAGGTGTAGATTAGTCTGTATTGAATGCTGCCTTTGGCAAGGCATTTGTGAATTTTATTTTAATTTTCTTAACAGCAAATTAGAAATATATTTGAAAACCATTAAATTTGAAATACAGCCAGTGAAGCTGATGAATTAAACTGACAGTGGAGTTTCTCCACCATCTATTCCCGACTGAAAGGAAGGAAATTATGTCTTTGGCTCGCACAATGTGATTTCAGTGTTTCATAAAACAAGAGTATCTCAAGATGACAGACAAGACCAGGACTATGCCAGCTGTTGCAGAAACATATACAACTACAGTTCCTTTTCAACAGCTCAATAAAAAGTGACTTTGTATATACTATTTTCTTTACTAATAATAGCAAAAATCCAGGGGAATAAAAAGCCTTGGTCCTACATCAGGATAGGCCTCTGACAAGCTGAAATTTCCAAATGAGCCCTAAGAATTGTAGGCACAGAGTCACAGGTTGTGAGTGAGCTCCTGCCTGGCTTCAGCATTGCAGAGGACATTCTATCAGAGTCCTCCAGACAGTCTGCTGCCTGCAAAAGTCTGGGTGTCCAGGCTTACATTCTGCTGCATCAGATTTGTTCTGCTAACAAAAGATGCGTGTTTCTAATTGGTTTGGCCTAGAACTGGTATGTGGCATGGCACTGACAAAAATAAATTGGTTATAATCTGCAGAAAAATCTTTTTCAAGCTGTAAAAAAGTTCAGAAAACAGATCAAACCACTGGGAACTCCCCTACCTTTTAAAAATAAAGAACTCTGCCATGCATCTCAAAAATGCACAGCTTAATTAGGAGAAAAAATGCCACAGACCTTTAATTCGAGAGAATGTCCTCTGAGAGTGTACTTACTGTAGCTAGAAGAACCAGAAAACAAAAGCAGAAGCACCATTAGTCTTAATCATCATCTATCTGCTGCTGGAAGATTCATACCTCACGTGAGAAGAGGGAAAGAGTCTCAGCAACACAAATTCATCAAGGAGTGGTTTTGGCCTTTTCTTTGGGTCTGGCAGCAGCAGGGAGCCCTGGTCCATGACCGAGGCTTGTGTCCCCAGCCCTACACAGCAGGCAAACACTAAGTCAGCCGCTGCCTGGGTATTCTGAAGCATTCCCAAACTCTGGCACTTCTGTACAACCACTGACTCTCCATGAAAGAGCATTGTTCCACATTGTTTTTTCTGGAAGAAGCTCTTTAACAAATGATTCAAGACCCAGCACATGGAATCCACACACAGCGTAGTAGACCTCCAAGCCAGGTAAGGAGGGACAGCGGGTGAAGCAGGACAGAAGAGGTGACAGTGCCTGAGTTTCAACTTCATCTGGAGATGCGTAAGTCATTGTAGATCTTAAATATAACTCTGGGGCTCAGTGGGACAGCGTGCTGCCTTGGAAGCCTGTGTTCAGAAGCAAACAGATGCTGAGCTATGACACCTTCTCCATATGGATCTGGCTAGATGCCAGCCTACAGTATTTAAGCTGCACCAGGCTGGAGTCATGGGGATTTTTGTCTCTGAATTTGAGTCCCCAAAACTTCCTATTCTGCAGTCAGAGGTGCAGAGAAATCTCAGAACCATCTGAACTGCCAGCCCCAGCTCATCCTCTGTTGAATGAACTCTCCTCTAGAAAGTAAAGATCAGCTGTAGGAAACCAGGTGTAGCTACAGCAATGTGAAGCAAGTCCTTGTTTCCATTTTCTCTGTTTCCAGTAGAGCTGCTACCAGCAGCAACATTCTGCTGGAGCAGTCAGCAGAGAACAACATTTGTCCTTGTGCTCACATACTCAGTTTAAAGAAAAAGAAACATCTGTTGCCCCTGTCTTTGTCTAGTGCATTTATGAAGGCTCATTATTTTATTCTTTCAGTTACTACAACTTCCCTCTCTCCATAAAAACTACTGCTGACAATGCCTATAAGGCAGATCAGTCATTCTGGGCAGAAAGATTTTTCAATTCCCATTTTCATACTCATTAAAAAACAGCAACAAAACCCTTAAAGATATATTCATTGTTAATTATAATTATTCTATAAACAGATTTCATTTTGCATACGTCACTTAGATTACAAGAAAAAAAAAGAAAAAGTATTATATAGTCAATAAAGAAAAATATACTTTAGGCTACATTACTGCAAACTGCTTTCATCTAATGGAAGAATGTTAAAGGAACTAGCAGCCCACAATCCAGCCAATTTCCTAGCAAAAATTAAACTTAGATAAAATGAAGTTCTCCTGGGGGAGAGCACAATCACTCTTTTCTAGGATGCTTTATCACCTAACCTGCTCTGAACTCCCTTGTTGCTTTGAACTTTCTTCTTTACAGGACTCAGCCATAAGGGGAATCTTCCATCACATGGAAGGGACAATGGCATGATTATACTAAAAGCACTTTCAAAAACACAAGGGAAAACATGTTAAAAAATAAAAACAAAGAACAACTTCTCTATGCATTACTTCAGTATGTTCAAACTCTGTAGCCAGAATTACCTTTTGTTAATCGACTGTATCTCTGCAAACCTCCCCAGAGCTAAATACAAGAAATATGCTACAAAAATATCAATGTAGCAACACAATAGAATTTAATATTAACATATATCTCAAGAACTGGTTCAGATAAACATTTTTCATGTCTTTTTCTGTTGGTACCTAAGTGAAAATTGTTCAAGCTTATCCAGGCAAAGAAATCTTATATACTGGGGACTTATAAGAGGTTACACTGAGAAATCATGTATTGAGAAATTATTAGCTAATAATTTGTTTTTTAGGCATCTGAGTTGTCCAGCATCACCCTGAATTTAAGGAGCTACCTATATAGCACTACTGTTTGGTCAGATATCCTTCCCTCCTAGCCTTCTCTGTTTACATGTAACATAAGGCAATTACCTGTATCAGAAAGGTACTAATGACAATAAATATTAACTTGATTCTCTTTAAAACTGGAAGGGAATATACTGAAAGAGATTTGCAGCATGACCTTGCAAGCTAAGGTATCAGACATGAACGGAGATCAAAAATCTGACAATAAAGAAGCTGCATTTTACAATCCTCTTAAAAGACCTTTAGAGTTAACTAAGCCCAGGGATATAGTTCTGTTTTCCACAGAATTTTGAGCCAAGATGAGAAAGTCCACAAGTTTCTATAATTTGCCACAGATTTATGGACTACTGAGAAAGTAGGTGCTAAAAAGGATTAATTCGTGATTTACATATTCTGCTAGTAAAGTGGCAAGGTCTTATGGAACAAACACAACAGCTGCAAATTACGTAATTATGTATCTGTATGCAAATTTGCAGACATCTCTTAAATGCTGGAATACTATTTGCAATGCTAATTAAGTGCTTTTTATTACCTCTGCATAATTCCTACATGTGATCCTGTGCCAGATGTCACTGTCACTTGGAAAACTTTGTCAGGTTAGCTGAAGCAGCAAGCATTAACACTGCTCATAAAAATCCTATTTTTAATTAAATTTCCTGCAGTGTCTCAATAATTGCTCATTGTCTTCCTGTCCAAATCAGGTTGTTGATTTCTTTTTTCAAATTGCACACCTGAATCATAACTTCCAATGCATGGAAGTCTTCCTTCTCCACCCTAGTAATATTAATTATATTAAAAAGGAAAGAAAGACAGGAAAAGTAACATCTTCAAATGTCAATATCAGTTCCCTATGGAAGTTTAAGCAGTGAATGCCAAGAGAAAGACAAACAAGGGATACTGATTTTGAAAAAAATTTAAACTGTTTCTGAGCAGAAAGAAGTTATATGGAGATTGCAATCAACTGGTGGCATCAGTGAATCACTCCTTCACATTGTAGCTCTTATATTCAGAGTAAGCTGCAAGCCAAGACCATATTTCCACCTTAAGCCATTCTTATGAAAGGCCTAATTTGAACAATGTCTTCCACATAAAGTTCTTGATCTTAGGCCAAATGTCTGAGCAGAGATGCCAAGGAAAAAAAGAGTGGTGAGAAAACACCAGCAAGAAAGTCAACTATTTCTTCCTCTGAAAAAAGCAACTGTCAGTTTGTTACTTTTAGTAGGCCAGGATCCAACAGAGTGTAACTGGAGCAATAAAACAAGTACTTCACTTCTAATGTCTTGTTAAAACAAGCTTAGTAAAACTTTATGATACTCTTGATTTAGACCACTGTCCTACAAAGCTTTAAGCCATGAAGTAATGACAGACGTCTTCCAGGAAGTTACAGGATTGCAGTCATTTTAAAGACTTAGCTGGACAATCTTTTCTGACTGAACCACCTTGTTGTTTGCAGGAGCATGACACTCTTTTGTGTGTTCTCCCATCCTGGCTAGGTTTCTCAACACAATCATCAAAGACCTTGGCACTGAGTGACTCTATAGAAAGAATAAGGACTCTACAGAAAGTCCTTATAAAGGACTCTACAGAGAGAATTTTACCCACAGTTCAGAATGAACTGTGACTTCTCCACAAAACAAATAAATATGAGACTTCTCCACAAAACAAATAAATATTATTATAGGCTAGCCATGAAGCTGAATCTTCCAAAATGTCTCATTATACGGAGTTTACTACTACACAATTTGCTGATGGAAGCACTTTTTGACAACGTATATAAAATTATACTTGGTACAAACTAGTCATCATACCCCATCTGGCTCAGCTCAGAATAAATCTGGGACTAAGGTGGATTAAACTCTAGCCTTTTTTTCCATCTTTCATTTTATGGTATTTTCCATCAAAATGATTACCTCTGAGATTTAGGAGTACCAGTGTCAAATCAGAAAAGCTGCTGGGGTGAGATTCAACTGTAGATTATAACATCATTCAATTGTACTTCACCTGGAGGTTGGATAGAGGCCTGTGTAACCAAAGTGGAAGAAAGACGCAGGAATTTTTTTTTTTTTTTTTTTTAAGGAGCTGATAAAAAAAAAGAATCTGCAATAAACTCTGTCAGATCAAAAGTTGTCATAAATTAGGGCTGGCTAACTTGATCTAACAAGTTATCTATTGAGAACATTAAGGAAATCTGCATTACTTTCATCTGACTGAGGACCAGTTTTATAGACAAGCCTCATCCAATGATTCTCCATTGCCATTTGGCTAGGAGCTTGGTGTCTGAACTGAAAAAGAGAAGGAACACCCTAGAATTTACACCATATGTGTGTCAGTTGTCTACAGGATTGGTCCTTTAGAGGAATTCATGTACCTCTTGCTTGCATTTGGGAACCTTATCCTCATTCCATGGGTTTAACGTGAGGATTAAAATACTCAAAACATTCATGTGGCTACCACTGCCACCTGTGCTTTTATTTCTTCCTGTTTCTTTGTCAGCCAAGTTCTCTTACGAAACATTCTGAAAAGCTAGGTTCTGTACTGGCCAGAGTATATACAGAACATACGGAATCATTAAGGTTGGAAAAGACCTCCAAGATCATCAAGTCCAACCTTGGACCAAATATGAATAATAGTTCAATACCAGCCTATTATTCACTGCTTGGTATCTACAATTAACCAAGACGTAGTCACCGCTTCAGCTCCTCTAAGTTCTCCCAAGGACAGGTAAAAATGATTAGCCTAGAATGTTTCAAATTCTGAAGAAAAAAGTAGAAGAAGCTAGAAATAGTCCCTGGAACACCACTTCTACATCTACTGCCACTAACCATTATTAGAGCACTAGGTTAAAAAGCAGCATGAAACTCTAAAATAATGAATAAACTGTATGAGTTTAACATTAATCTGAGTTCTAAAAATATTTGCATAATGGTGGCATAGTTATATTTCAGAAAGATCTAAAATGATGAAATGTGCAAATACCAAATGCAAACAGTAGAATGGTACAAACTTGTGTTCTTGAAATTTGAGACATTAACTTTTTTCAAATCTTTCTTCTGTCTGTTATTTCTCTTCTTACTTAACTGCCTGGTTACTAAGTCTAACTAGCAATGATTTGAGCTTCTTTAATCAGATGAAAATCATACAAAGAAAAATGAAAGGAACTTGAGACAATTTTTTTAGACTGCTCACAGTCTCTATTTTTTTTTCTTGACGCTCTTATCCATTTCATAATTTCTAGATTGCCCTATCACAGATTTAGCATTTCAATCTGGACTTTTCCAACTGCAAATTCAGTCTCTCAATGGATTTTCATTACAGATATCCCACAACCGGCTTATATTAAGATGGTCAGTATCTCAGCAGTTCTACCAAAATTCTCCTCCTTTACTCTTTTTCAGTAACTCTGCGCATTACAGTTGCTTTTAAACAAGTACACAAGAGAGCATGTTTAAATGAAATACCGAAGTAAAACATTACTAATAATATACTATTGCAATTACAGTACCAACTTAAGCTTACAAAGCACGGTTTGAATGACAGGTACTAGTCTTCTGCATTCCAGAAAATCAAGTTACATATTTGAAAGTGACTAAAGTCCAGAATCTGGATTTAACTATCTAATTTTAGGAAACCAAGTTTTAAGATACTGATCTAAATGTCAATCATTGCCTGACCTTGATTCACTTAGTTCAATCTCATAAATTCTATCACTTCTCTGCTGTATAATACATTGCAATGCATTGTATTGTAACATTAATACAACACTTGTCACTGTCATCCACGTATTCATTATCTAAGGAAGGGCTTCAAGTCATTGGTCTTTACATCTTGCTAAAAATGTCATAGAGATTTCTGTACATGAACTGACTTTTCCATCCATTTCCTTCTGTAAAGTGAGGACAAAAATCCAATCAAAATAAGTTAACAACATTCCTTTTACAGAACCTTTGTTTTCGTTACACAGAAATTTTGTTTTCAATAAAAGCAGTTACTGCTGAACATTTGCAGTGAGTCTAAATAACGTGGGCGCTCATTCTTTGAGCTATGCGAATAATTATTTTGGGGAGTTTTCTGGTTGATTCCATAAAATAAAACAAACCACTTTGAAACATTTGTAAAAAATCAAATTAAGATACTGGATTATACTATCCATTGTGCTATAAAAACGAAATGTATATGATTTCAAATTAAGCTGAATTCTGAAACCAAAGCAGATATGTCTCATTTTGAAAAAACTGAACTGAAACACATAGGTTTTCCCAATTCTTTTATTGAGCAAAAAAAATTAACAATTTAAGGGTCAATCTGCACAGTTTTAATAAAGTTTGCTTCCTGAAAAACTTCATTTGGATTCCCATAACTTCTATTAAAAATTAGAGAAGTTCATCTCTTTTACCACCTCTGAAAATGCCATCTGAAGTTGCTATAGGTGTGAAAAAGATAATAAATATCACCAAAGCAATCTTGAGTGGTAGGGAAATTCAGAGTACCAAGATCTAAAAAACATATTAATCTTGGCTACTGCTCAGCTGCTTCCCAGCAAGCTGGCTCCAGGAATTCTTTGCTCCTTTGAGATCACAGTGTTCTATTTATTTCTTTTCAGCCAGAAAAGTTCCCATTTAGTGATGTTTCTAAAAGTATATCTAAGAAAACTTATGAATTATTAATAGTTGAGCTTCATACAATCAAATGATAAAGCTAAGGGTTACTCGAACTGCTAGGATTAGGACAAGACAGCTGATAATATTTTGAGACTAGTTTTTCCTGCAGCAAGATTTTTGGACTTCTATCAAAAAGAGAAAAATTTATTTTTTTAATACTTCAAGGAAGACTTGTATGTCCAGTATTCTGGTCATGCATAAGAGTTTAGAAGCAGCACTGCAGAGGAAGGGAACTAGAATGGTAACCGTGAAGATTCAGAAAGCTGATAGCCATTCAGCCATTCAGAAAGCTGATAACCATATGACATGAACAGATCTAACTTAGTTTCTTCTATGAACATTAAAAATAAAAATATGATACAGATGACACAAATATAATGAGGTTTTAGAGCAGCTGAAAGGATGAACCCGAGTTATAAGAAGAAAGGTACTGTTGTAACATATCATCTTTCCCAAAGGAAATCCTAAATGGAAGTAGCAAAGATTGTTTGGATTAGCACAGAATATTTTAAGGTGGACTTTTGTAGTCAAATATTCAGAAATTCAGGTAATCTTGCCCCAAATAATTTTACAATAAAAACACCCAAAGACTCAGAAATAAGCTAGTTGTGGCATCATATTTGTGATGAAATTCTTCACACAGTATGAAGCCTAAGGATACAATTTTAATTTTCCAGCAAAGCCTGCAAAATTGTGAATTGAAAAAGCGATGTTTAAGAGGAATTGGGATATGAATTAAGCTTTTTGAAATTTATCAAATAGAGGTACCACTTGGCCATTTCTATCCATCACAAAAAGTTGATAAGGTTAGGAACATAGATGTTTTCATATGAAAGTCACATAAGGCCAGGTAGAGCCCTGGGATTTTTTTCAACTTTAAGACATGAAAAAGAAGCCACAGAATATGACTAAAAGTGAAAGGTACTCCCTAGCTGTTTTTTAAAAGCTTCCAGAAATAAACCTGAGACTCAGCCAGTGTTAATAGGGTCAGAATTTCCATGCCAAGCAGTGATACCAAGGGGACTAAGAAAAGAGATGTAGTTCTAATGTACTAATAATGACTTGTCTCCTTAGATTTTTATAAAATGTCATGCATTCAGTTCTTCAGCCTTTCTGCCTTTCAATACTCACAGGAGTCCTCTGCTGTGAGCAGGACAACTTGTATAGCAGAACCATGAGTAACACTAGCACAAGTGAACTCTAGGAGAATATATTATTTGCCAGCCATCTAGCCTTTCTTCATACATATTTTCAACTGCACAGTACCTGAAGGTATGGAGCAGACAGCCTTGTGCTGCAAGGCTTTGGAAAAGAGCATACATACAAATTTTTGGGAAAAAATGACATATACTTCCAATTTTATTGTAAGGAAGTTATTTGCATTGTTTCATAAATCTAGTGCACGGCCCAGTCTTTCTGTAAGTCTGACAGACAGCATGGCTTCATACTTCATGCCTCTGTTTTTTCTTTGCATATTCTGGTGTAGAGTAGAGAGACCTGAAGTCTGTCAGCAGTTTTCTGAATATGTCATGGTAATTTTAAGCTGCTTTTGTTCAAATAAAAGAACTAAGATGAAAGACATATACAGAATTCATCTATCTTCAAACTGGAAATACTGTTCAAATAATTCCTTAACTATTCTTGCACTTCATTCATCCTGTAAAGCAATTTTCTTCAGTTTATTACAGAGTCTACAATAAAGGAATAGGCTTTCCATTTATGCTTCTAATGGTTTCCAAGGAGATCTAACCTCCCATTCTTACAGTTCAAGGTCATACAGTTTTGGTCTGAAAGTCCTTTCATTCATTATTTTGTTATTATGTTGAAGTCAAATCCATTATGGGATTTAGATAGAGATGTTTCTGTTGTGCCTTTCAGCTGTCTCTTAGCTTGTTTTGCTCTTGAGAGGAGAAACCACTTTTGAACCATCTCTCTGTGTCAGTAAGAACCTCAGCCAGTCAAAATAAGATTTGGGCTTTTTCAAATGCAGTTACCCCTATGTTTATTGAGTGCTGACATATCTTTACAATAATTATAACAGGAAACAAAAACCTTAGGATACAAACAGACTGATTACATCCCTCTCTGCAGTAGACGTGACCTTAATCTTGTTACACATGTGTCCTGAAGGGAGTCAGATAAATCTGAGCCTCTTCCTACACGCGTGACACACCTCACCCAACTATAAACAGTCACCATCACTTCATTCATGGACTGAAAATCAACTTCTGCTTTTCTTTCTCAAACAGAATAGCATGCCACTAATAAGAATCAAAGTCAGTAGGTCCCCAAAGGTTATGATGGCAAGGTAATATTCTTCTGGTCACCAAGATTTACCTTAATAAGATTAGCACTGTCTCTTGCTTCACCTGTACTGGTTCCAGCCCTGCACACAGATTCTGATGCAGAGGAAAATTAAGTAAGGGAAGGTCACTCTGCCCATTTCCACTCCATTTCAATGAATCCTTGGAGGTTCAGACATGGTAGGAAGTGCGTGCATTCTTGAGAATCCTGAAAATGTTAAACTTCTCCCCAGACACTGCAACTGAACTCTTTCAAATTTTCAAAAGCTGCTCTGTGTCTTAATATAATTAGAGCAATCTTGGTATCCTTGCTTCCTACAGCTGTTCCTTACCGCTGAAAGTAACCTGTCTGAAAATTCAGCTCCCTGATAGGAAGAGAAGACTGACAGATGGTGAATAAATTCAAGGCTAGTTTATTTTTATAACTGGAAAATAACTTTCAGACATCCTGGTGGTCTACAGATTGTTTCCAGGTCTTTTCTATTTTTATGGAAGATAAAATACGACTTGGATTCATGATCAGGCAATTTAATTTTTGCCAAATTGCAGAGAAAAGTAAATATCAGCTCTTATTCTAAACTTTAACCTTCTGAGCCACTGAGACATTTATCTTATATAAAATTATTGCAATAATAATAATATTTTCTGGTTTACAACTGATTTACCAGGAAATTAATATTTGGTTTTATGAACACATTAAGCAGATGGTACCTATTGTTGAAATTGTCCCATAAAAGTACGTGTATTTAGACTTGGTTACAATGCAATGCACTGGACTCTTTCAAGGGACTGGTGTAGGGATTTTTTTTTTACAAGCATTTTAAATCTACAGCATGTAACCTTGGAGTTAACTGTGGTGACTCCATAGACACATTAATTTAAAAATTATTACCATAACCATTTTCCCTCAGAAGGAGGAAAGAAAAGAGCAATATGAATGTAAATAACTTACATAGTTTAGAATTCTGATCTGTCATTAGTTTCATCAAAATCACTGACAAACTGAATAGCTGTTATAAAAGTTAAAGAATTGAGTAGAAACTCCTGACCCCATTGAAGTTACCATTAAACTTGCCTTTAGTTTCTGCAAAGCTTCAATATCCTTCAAATAGCACCCTTGAAGCAATCATGTTATCTGGAAGAAACTTGCATAGAACTGCTGCCATTCTTCTACAATTTAAACATTCCATTCCACAAGAATTCCCTCTGAAATTCACTGCAAACTGCCCTTGACTAATAGGAATAATATAATAACTGCACAGGTACTTCTGCCTGGTTTTAGGACAGACTTTTTCATACTTCTTCATTAATTCAGACTCAATATCATTCAGTCACTGAAACTGTGTGCAGTTAGAAAAGAAAAACTTTAGGAGTTTCAAATCAATTCTATATTTCTTAAACCTGTACATATTATTTAAGGGCATTGCAGGAGCATATTATACAGCATCATACATGCAGCTGGCAGTCCCAACAACAGTCCTTTTGTTGACTTTGTACTAGCTCCAAACTGTATCTGTTAATTTGTGTCACTTTGCAGGTGAACAAAGACTAGAGAAAAACCTCATGCATTAGAACTATCTGTAAGCCATCTTTTTATTTCCCTCACATCTAGTCAAGCAAAAGGTGGAAATAATTTTTAAGAATTTCACACTTTATTTAAAAAAATCTTACCACTGAAAGGAATGGTTAAAGAAACTACTGCTCAAGTCAATGTGCGGGAATACACACCTGTACGAAATCTGATCCTCTTTACATATACTAACTGCAACTTGATCAGAAATTTTCCAAGCTGCATGACTATAGCTAAGGCTGTAAAACCTTTTAAAAAGAGTTCAGTGGCCTGACATTCAAAAGTGGTGATTCTGCCATCCATTCTTTACAGCATTGTTGCAGAAATATTAAAGCAACTAGATGAACATATTTGTCCTATTGACAGAAAAGAAAAATAAGACCTCTACAAACCACTGGGTGCTCAGCAGAGTGGGAAATCAAACTAAAAAAACAGGTATCTAAATTTAAATGGAAGAACATGATTTTTGGCACAGACCTGTGCCTCCTAACTTCTGGCAATCTCATTCCATTCTCATCTCCCATGAGAAAAGGGATCCACATACAGAAGGCAATTCAGATGTTATTCGGACTGTGTCTGTACTAACTGAAAAGGGAACTTAATGAGAAAGGTAGATGCTCCTAAATTAGGTGTCTCAATTAAATTACTAAAGTTAGGTTGGATATATTCCAGCTAAGTTTAGAAGGTCTTGGACACACTCTCAGAACTAGAAAAATAAATTCACTTAAAGGTGTCATACTGAAGTAAAAGTAGAAAGATTCCCAGCAGGCTTCTAAAAGCCAATCTTAACTATAACTGAATGCAACAAAAAGTGTAATTTTTACTTTGTTTCCAAAAATTATGCATAAAGCAGAAAGTCCCAATTAAGCCAGTCTATAAATTTGTGGTAATTTATTACAACCTCTCGATATAAAGTGATGGCTAAACCACTGAGAACAATTGACCTGGAAACCTGGAATCCTCTGCTCCAATGTGGTTACAGGCAGCCTGCTGAGGAGGTTGGGCAGGAGAAATGGCAGGAGCCCTGGCAGGTTTCTGATTAAAAAGATCAGCTAGAACAGCATCAGAAATTGGGCCACCAACACACATACAACCACTGGGAAGTTCTTTGGTGCATTCTAAATTTATATTTACATGACCCAATATTGCTTCTGGCTCACTGAAAATGGCATGCTACTTCAATTAGACAGGATGCATCACAAACCACAAATAGTAATCCATCAGAGAAGTTTTTAAATCAGCCTGGCCTCTCCTCAGGATATTTGCAGACACACTCAGTTGCAAATAGTATTTTATCTGGGTGTATACGCGCTGACTTCACTGGATGCAGTGATATCTCTGAGTTTCTTACCAGTTACTGACAAACACGGTAGATGGGTGGGCACCTAAGAGAAAACATCTTGTGAGCAGGTGCCCACCTGTCTGAGCACAAATCTGACTGTTTATATTATAGTTTATGGTATATGCATGTGTGCCCTCTGCAGCAGTTGAGGATGTGCAATATTTAGGTCACTCCTTAAAAGCAACTCTATTTTTTTTCCAGGGCCATTATGGTTTTCTGTGAGGCTCTAGAATACTCTTCTACTATCAACTGCTGTACAGTTTGCAATTGTCTCTTTGCCAGGATGTTTATGTCTAAACATCTATTCTTTTTTAACTTTCTCAGGTGACTTGCAGAACAAAGGAACCTGCCTATAGCCAGATTGCACTAGAATGTGTCCTTCCTAGCCATTCAAAACACATGTGTTAAGTACAAACTTCATTTACTCTGAAATCAGGATTCTAGGCACTTCACAGGACGAAAGACGTACATTCTGTTGTTATGAAAGCTTGGCTGTACACACACTGCTTTCCTGTTTGTCCCTGAGGAAAAGCAGCTATTGTTTATCTCCTAAAATGAGAAATACCTTTGAAGACACAGAATATTTGTCACCCTACACTATAGAAGAGGCCTGGATCATCTTCAATGTATCAGGAAAAGCTTTGTCACTGTTTTCAGAAGCTCCGGAGTTTTTCATCTGATCCCTTTTTTCTTCACTTTATACACTAATAAATTGCACAAACCACTGAGTGAATGAAGACCCACTAAAATCAGCTCTGAAACTACCAATGATTACATTGTGGCCTGGTTCTGAGTTCTTAAACAACAATATGAAGCAAAGATTCAATCTCTCCTAGTCTCAAGTGAGCTAAGCCTAGACTAGAACAAGAAATACACCATAAAGTTGTATTCCTTATCAACTCCTGGAGGTTAGGTCCTTGAGCAAGGGTAATTTAGCTCTGAAATTACATTGTCTTTTCTTGGAAATATCTGTGATCTTCACCATCTGTTTCATGCGATAAAATAAAGTTGCTGATTTGATGCTGCACCTTCTATGTCAGAATAAAGGCCAGTTCCTATTTGTATCAAGCAGAAAAAAAAAGTAATTATAAATTATAATGAAAACAAGCACATGATTTTCCATATTTTAATGAAGCAAAGGTAGCTGCACTTGTTTACAGCCCCAATCAAATTCAGATCATGTTAATTGGAATTTTCAGTTTCAGATGAGTAAGACTCTAGCAAGCAGGTAGAGAAAGAGCTCTAATTAGAGTTTCCTCACCACAGAAAAATTATCTGGCAAACAGTACAAAGATCACTCAAATGAAAACAAATACTCAATAAAGCAGATAATTGACTGCAATCTTAGTTAATAAGATGGCCCCAAACTGCCCTGCAAAAATGCCAAAGCAACTAAATATAAATGTTTATCTCTGTTAGTAAAGGAAGAAAAACTTCTGTATTTTTCTGGGGAACTTCTATACAGTTTTATGGGAGTCTAAAGTACCTTAAAATTAATTAAGTATTTTATGTTGCTGTTTCTGGTTGAAAGTTTTATTTCAGCATTTAATCTGATGGTCTATGATCTGGAGTCCTTCCCATCCTTTGAACCCGTCAGCATCAGCATTTGTTTACAGTGCCAGAAGAGAATGCTAAAATGAAAGACTGATCACTAAAATTTTTTAAAAGGTCTATTAATTGTACCTGAGGATATTCTCAGCTCAACATACCTATACATATACATGCATGTACACACATATATATACACTACCACAATCTAATGACAATATAGCCAATTTAATACATTTTTTTTCATTACAATCCATTTCTTTCAGATCCTGAAACTGATGATCAGGGAAACAAACATTCCAACAATAAGATTCCCAGAATATCTGTGTTGCCTGAGAACTCTTTCTTTTTTTTAATAAATAAATAGAATACTCAAAGGTCCTTTCTACAATGCTGCCTTAATGTCACTCACCATGAAAAAGTCTAGAATAGCATGCAGACAACAGAAATCCTCTGGTCAGCAAGGTATTGCACATGTGGTGAGAATCCAGCCAATTTAGTATTACTGTCCACATACCACTAAACAGCTTAAGTGTTTTTCTTAACCAAGACAGAAACAGCTGACTGTTTATTCCTGTTGCCTTGGAAAGCACAGCAGAGGAAGTATCCAATGTGCTTTTCAAAGCAGGTTGTGGGAATTGGTTACAAGGGACAGATATTTAGTATGTCTCCCTCATTATGTCCATCTTACGCCTCACCTTTCTGTTCATCCCCCAATCTATACAATGAGTTAATGACAACTGTTTTCTGGAATTATTCCTGTATTCACACTATGTCAGCTCCATTCAAAAAACTATACATAGTTAGTTTATAATAGATAGTTTTCTAAACTACATAGAGTAAGATGTTGTTGTAAAGAATGAAGAAACAAATGCCCATTATATCCTTAGTAACATTTGATCGCATAAGGGTCTCACTTCTTACAATTTCTGATTCCACATCCTCCCTGCTATTTCAGGAAGAATGCTATTACACAGAGCTATTTTTAAATGGCTTTAAATTTAAAATTTAAATGAAAATCCTTCTAATGCCAGATTTTTGTGAGTGGGTTACTAATAATGTAGCAGTTCCTCCTGGAAGTCTCAAAGCAGGAAGTGAAATATTCTCTTCCCCCTGACCCTCCAACATAGCCAAATACCCCAAACACTTTCCCACAGCTTCTTCCCAGAATGAGTTTTCTTTCTTTTGAATGCTCATAGGGTTTAGTGTTGCCATCTTTGTTAACATAACTTCTATCCATACCAGTGAAAGCTCCTAGAAACAGACTAAAGCAGATGGTGACAGATGATCTGCTAATGAACTCAGCAAATTCAGAGAACTGGGAAAATATATAAACTTTGATCTTTATCTGGACTTTGTGCTTCCTTCTTCCTTATCCCACTAACAAAGTTTCAGTCTTCCTTTCTTCATAGTTACAAATCCCGGTTACCTATTCATATGTTGACCTGTCTAATTTCCTCATGGATCTGCCACCCTAAAGGGAGAAGGCTGACAGTGAAGTTGCTATGGGGCAGACAGACATTCCCACTTCAGCAGGTTTTCCACCCTTAAGAAAAGCGGTTTTGTTCTTCCATTTCATCTCCCCTTCACCTGATTCTGACAGACAACATAAACTCTCTGCTACATTTGCTTAGCCTCTTACTCTAGGTTTTAAAACTAAACTTCTAACACTTTGAGTACTAAATGATCCTTAAAATTGAAAAAGCAAAGACATGCCAGGCCCTAGAACAGATGAAAAGCAGGAGGGAAACAAAAACAAACCACGAAGACTCAACTCCTCAGCCTCCCCTCTGCTACAGGAAAGGATTGCACTATTTCAAATCACAACTCAAGCCAAATTCTTTCACAAATCAAAAAGCCACAGATTCATCCTGATGATGATGGTAAAGAATAATACTTATTTTGTTACATATGATATGCCTGGTACTGCTATACATCTAGAAAACAAATGGCCTCTTTCTGAAATAACCTTTTCACAAATGTGAGCAGAAGGTAATCCATCAGTGTAATGGCAATGAAAAATACATGAGTGTAACTTCCTCATTGATGGCAATTTGAACTGAAGCAACTCACAAGCATGACCCTCATGCAGCTCCTGCTTTTTGCTGAAGGTGTGACAAGGAGGATCAAGATATGACATAACATACAGACAGATTCCCAGATGGACACTCATATCAGAAAACTATCACAAAACTGCGATTTCTCCACAAATACACAGTATACTTAAAGAGAATCTTCTTGTACTGGATCAAGGTGCATGTTCCAGCTCCTTTCTTCTTTCTCTCACAAAGGTGCTAAGCCAATGATTACCTCTAAGCATCACAAAATTACAAGATTTCACTTTCATGCTATGGCAGATTTCCCCTGATAGGAATCCCAGTTACATAGAGACAGACCTCTGTGTTGGATGGTATCTGCATTCACTTGTTGTCATTGATTTATTCTGCCATCTTGAAGAAACCAGTTAAATGCTCTCCACCTCAATTCCTCCTTCTCCAAAATAGAGATACTAATCCTTAATTCCAGATAAGGTCTTTCACCAGCTGCTGCAATAAAAGTACTGTGTAATTAGATGATATTACTACTAATCTTACTAATTCTTTTCTATTATGTGTATTTTTATCATTTTAGATGGATTTTAGTAACTATTTTCTATTTAAAAACAAAAAAGGCCTATTTCCTTGACCTAGTTCACGCTAAGAGTAACTGGTTTATGCTTCACATACCTATCTACCTTTGGAGTTTGAATTCAACACAAAGTATCTCTGATCCAATTACACTTCCTTCATTAATAAAGAGTACAAGCAAATACATAAAAAAATGTTCCTCTGGAGATAAGGCTATCAAGTTTCTAGCACGCTTTTCTGTGATGAGAAGCAAAGAATCTGTAAAAAGTGGAAAAACATTAACAACTGTGATCTTTCCAAATCTGAACTCTAAGCCAATGCACAGAGGCGGCAAATTCTGAAGCTAAGGATCTTTGTGGTTTGTCCAGCTGGAACAAGAAGCCAGCAGTCTATAAAAGGCAATTTGCCCAAGTCTCCTCAGGTATGTCTGCTAATATGTAGTTTTCATCTGCGTCATTTGTAATATTTCAACCAGGGCACAGATGGGATCTATTGGCATCTACAAAACTGCACGTATTGAGAAGAGAATTAAAATAACAAGAGATCTAGAAGCTATTTGGCATGCTGTTGGTATATCGTGCCCTACCGTAAGGAAAGAAAACCGAAAAACATTCCTTTGTAAAGCAATTAAAGGAATATGATACAGAGGTATATTTAAAAAAAGCAAAAGCACATGACATTCCAAAGGAAGTAACATGACATTATATCCACAGCTGTGATAATATTAGTATAGTGACCCATGATTACATACCAAGCAAACTGGAAGTTGTGATCCTAATTATTATATAGAAAAAGGTGCTGAACCAGAAAAAAAAAAAGAGAAGAAGGAGGGATAAAGCACTTTAAAGCAAATCCAAACACAATATCTATCAACCCACCTGCTATTTGTTTCTGTCAAACCTGTCAGTCAATGATTTTAGAGGAGAGATTGGAAGCAATAGCACATGTGTCTGCTGGTGGAAGCTGCAGAATTATTATTAGAGAAAGCAGTATCTTGTAGGCAGGAGAGAATTAAGGGAAATGTTGTAGCTGAGAGATAAAAATGGAAATAAATGGAATGATTTTCCCTTACTCTGCATGCAATCTTCCATGGCAAGAATGTTTGAGGCTGTTGTATGCCTAAAAGGAGATATATTAAAAGGGGCAAGGACCAAAGTTGGTCCAAACCTCACATGTCTTTCGGAAACCAAAATTTACACACAGCTATCTTCCATTATTGGAGGCACATACGGGACGGGGTTCAGTGGAATGGAAATTTAACTACAAATAGCATTGTGCTCGCTATATACCATCTACTCTGTACTCAGTGTAATTTACAGCAGTTTCAAGAAATGATCTAATTTTTGCTTTCTGTAATTCCCTATCAAGCAGAACATTTCCATGCCATAACACATTTGAATAGGCACCATTAATATCAGAGCCTGGAAACAAAAGAAGCATTCAATACTTTTGGCATCTTTCTCAGTGCCATATCACATAGGCAAATGTCTCAGGATCCTTGGAGACCTCACCAGTAAATCAATTAAAGGAGTACTATTTAAGCTTCTAAATTCAGCAAGTGAGAAGAATAGTACACTAATCATCTTCTCACATCACCATATAAAAAAATAAAACAGAAATAACTGACCCATATTTCTTTATACAAAGATGCATTCCCACAGGTTGGAGTCAAAGTATCAAGGCACTGTACTTCATAGGTATTTGGGTACCAACTTTCTTTGTCTAAATAACAGAAGAATCTGTCCATAGCAGAAAGCTGACCTGATGGAACTCAAAACACTTCTATGATATAAATATTAAGTAAAAAAAATATTGGAAGAAGAGCTTTATGCTTCCTGGCCCTTGCCCTTCCCCTACTCCCAGGATTAAGAAAAAATTCTTTCCTACTGTTCCTTTGAATACACAGAGAGAAATCCTGGTTCCTTAAAATCTTTGCCAGAACTGTTCAATTCTGCAGACCTTCTACAGTAGGAGTATGTCTACTCCAGTCCCACTGAGAGGTTTTCTGAAAGTTTGCAGTCAGGGGTGCAATGATCTTGAAACTAAAAGTCAGATGTTTAATTTACATATTTTATTTTTGTCAAATACTAATCAAATATTGACATTAAGCAAGGCAAAATAAACTTCATCCTTGTGCATACTATGTCCATTCTCCATGCAGCATAACGTATCCTGAGCAGGAAAGAATTTCTGCTCTGAGAGAAGTCCTGATAAAAGCAGTATTAACAACTACAAGCTAAATTATTATGCAATAAGTCATTATTTTATATCTTTAAATCTTCATGAGGGCAAGATTTCCTCAAAGAAAAGGAGAGAGCAGATCCTTTCCACCTGTCAAGCTGGAAATCACACATAACTCAAAGGCATGAGGGCAGAGGCAGGGAGTGAGGGACAAGGAGGACACTGGAGTCACCAGCCAAGTGAGAAGAAACAATTAAGAGAGATTCTGCAGAAAGAAAGGACAAAGGATTTTTCTCAGGAACTCACATCACTGAAGAAAAATATTTATGGAAGCATCCACGGGAGCCACATTGGACAGCTCAGTCATGTGCACAAAGATGGTCCTATATTACATACAAAGAAATGGTCTAGGGTGTCTTGGAAGACTTGAAGTTCAGGAGAGCCTGAAGAGCCTTTCTAGTTTCTACCCAAAAGGATCTAATGTCCACGGACCATTTGGCAATTTATTGAGGAAGACTGACTTCACATGTAGACTTGCTGATTTCAGTGAGTTCATAATAACATCTTTTGTACCATGAATCCATCAGTTTCAGAGGCACACAGTTTAGGGAATCAGATAGGAAGGACGTCTGTGCTCCTGTACCATAAAGCCATAGGGCTGACCTGAATTCCTGCGTAAAGAAAAGCACCACATTTAGGAGGAAAAGAAACTCCTTCAGTATAAACTACTATATTCCCTCAAGAGATAACATCATTGGTCCCATCTGTACGACACTATTGTTGCTGTAAAAAATGTTTCACTGTGAGCAAAACACAATTTAACCTAGAAAAAAAAGCTTTTTAGCTTCATTGTTATATACTTCTTTGTTGCTTAATTCCTGGGTCAAGTTTATTTATTTTTAATAAATGCACATAAGATGGAAGTCATTTTGATGCATTTGAAATTACTCATATTCTTAAGAAGGGCTAGAGGGAACTTTCAGAGGTAATTAACATTATAAGAATCAAGTGACAATGCTTGAGGGTGTAATACAAAACATTGTAAAAGAACTGTCACAACATACAGCAAAAACAAAGCTTCTTTATGGACTATGGTTTATTTGAAATCATGCAAGAGAACTGTTTTTATCTGCAGTCCACACTAGGAAATTAATGTACAGAAAAAAAATGCATCACCACTACCCTTAAAAAATACATTTTCAACAAGCCTGTGTCCACCACCTGCTGAAAAATATTTTTATTATTTTACAGTTATTTCTACCCAACTGCTTTAGGAAGTAAAATGCATTTTTAATCACACTGAAGATGGTCTCTAGGCCACTTGCCTGTCTGCAGAAAATTGAAGTTTGGAGCCTCTAAAGTTGTTTAGCTGCCAACTGCATAAAGTAAATGAAATGAATTTACACTATTAGAAGTTAAAATATGTCTAACTAAAAACAAAGAAACTATTTTCCTGGAGGAATAATTTTGACCTCCTTTTGGTACTGCACTACTTTTGGTACTGCACTACTTTTAGTCAAGCTTTTTATCAGTTCAAGTTAAGAGAAATTGTAGAAAAATGACCAATAATTGTATTATCAATAAATGTATAATCCTTTCCCCAGGTTATAGTTCTTCATACACCCTTGCAATTAACTTACTTGTCTAAGGGTCTCATCATCCAGGCAAACAAGAACAGAATCAGAAATGCTGGAGAACATACCGTATTCACACAACACTTCGCATTAAATGTCTGAAGTGAAATGCAAAATATTACTTTCAATGGAAATAATTATGTCTTGTTTCAGGATTCTTGGAGAAGCTGCTGGTATTTTGTTGCTACCACTGATAAGCAAGTTCTTCTTTGAAAGCTGAAGACTATAGAAGGGTGGACAGATTCTGGTAAGTTTAGTGGAAAAACAATCAAAGAAACAGAAGAACAATGCTTCAGTCTTGTTCATGAAAGACAAGGACCGATAACCAATGGAGACTCATTCACATGTGTTCCCTCATGGCCCAAGATATGCAGCTTTACCTTCAGAGAAAGAGCATCTTCTGCCTCCCAGTTTGCTATCACAGACTAAACAGTCTACTAAATAGTTGATCTGCTCCCTTGCTATAAAAACGATGAGAGCAAGGCTAGAGGTTTCCAGAGACACTGACAAGGGAAGTGTATCACTCAGACTGGTCTGCAAAAAAAAACATTCTCTGTCAATAAAGAATGGGGCAATGACTGAGAAAATCCAGATTCCCTTTCTAGTTGTGTAAGAGATTTCCAGTGAAACCATAAACTATGAGACACCTCAGGTTTTCTTCAGTGAAGTGGGCATAATACTCACCTACTCTTTGTAGAGGAAAATGTGTATTAGCATGTTTGCTATGCATATGGCAGCCAGGCTAGATCTTAGCTTGGAAGGTCACTGTACTCCAGTAATACAAAAATCAAGTGCAAAAGATGTGTGAAGTTCCAAATTAAATAGGCTGTCACAGAAGATAACTGAAATAACTCACTCAGCATCTCTAAGGCAGAAAAGTTTCTTTTATTAATTTGATTTTCTGCGTAACAGTGTAAGTTGTCTGATACCATGCAATCATTTTTCAAGTAGAATTGAGATACCACACAATACATAGCAACTGCAATATATATAGCTATATATATAGCAATATTCGTGTTCTGTGAGTTCCTGCTATCCACATGAAGACAGTAACTCAGTTATTTCTGCAAATTCAGTAACCAGACCAAATGCATATGCAAAAGGCAAGGTCTGTTGGATTGGTGCTCTGCCTGAATTAATTTTCCAATACACTGATTAGCTAGCTGAGTGCATAGTCAATCGCACGGTGATGAGTTTACTGTAAAATTGATGAAGAACAGACTTCAACATTTTATTGCCTTTGTCATGGATACTGGGGGAAAAAAAAGAGATTTTACATAAAGCTATTTGGTAAAACTAGACCCCCTGAATATTATATGCATATAAAATGAGTTCATTTTCCTACTCTCATGTAGAATTTAGTGGCTATTTGCCAGGACAACCAGCTAAAGAATTGCTTATTTCCAAAAGTAAAACAAAACTGCAGATTGTTAGGAGTACTTGTGTAGAACTCACAGCTAAGCAGTAGAAATAATGCTAATAACGGCCTATAGACCTTTTGCTTTAGCAAAATATGTGCTGTTTCAGTGAAAAGTGTTTTCAGGTCACTCTGTGCCTCAGGATGCTGCCTTGCTGAGAAGTAAAGTAACCAGGGAGTAAATAGGGTTCTACCAATCTGGACACCTTTTTATCTACATGGTGCTCATATTAGTCTGTGGCTATTCTCCTGAAGGAAGAAATTATCTTCATCTCTTCACTTGGCTCTTTATAAAATTATCAGACATTCCTGACAATATACAGGTAGGAAAAACTCCTGTGTCTATGCCTCACCCTGGAGTTCTTGATTGCCCATTTTGTGTTGCTATGATGATGTGAAACACTAAAGGATGACAAATATTATGAATACTTATGGGTATATAATTTCACATGAGTTTTCTTAAAAAAAAAATAAATAAAAAGCTGGTTTTAAGTAGATTAAATAACAGTAAGTGTGAGAGTGCTGGTTCACATTAGAAACCAGACAAGGCAAGCCCTGCTACCAGCAAACTTTTCAAAGAATGGAAGGGTTGGTTAACTTGGGGTTTTTTACCCTGGTTTTTCATTAATAACCTAAAACAGAAGATAGCAGATCCTGATACATTAGATTTTGTTTGCTTACCACATGCTATTTTATGGGGGCACATTGGTGCAACATCAAAAAGTCCACGGGCTTGTGAAAGGAAGGTAGCCAGGTGGTTTTTGCTTGCAGCCATCTCCCAGAGGTAAAGAATAAGACTAGCTGACAGGGGACCTTTAGAACAACCTTTTAAGTTTAAGAGACTGAATTAATCCCTCTTGATTTCCTTTTGCTGTGTGAAATTATGCAGTGGCAAGCAGATTCTAAATTTTATAATGCCCAGGATGTTAGTTAGCATTACACTCTTGCCACATTGTATTCTGGGGTTAAGAAAAAGTGCCTGAATATAAATTTAAGAAAACTCTAATCTGTTTTCCAGGAACTGTGTAGTAAATTGGACCTGCATCACAAACTCTTTACTGTTTCCTCCTCTTATATTGTAAGATTATTTCCTAAATGTAATAGCTGAGATTTTAATGCAATTATTTTTTCTTTATGATAACCTTGATTCACTAGGAAAAAATGATGGAGATATTTCTTTTTATTGGGCAGTTATTTTAACTACTTGCTCATCATTCCCAGTCCTAGCTTTTCTAACTGAATCATAGCAATACGAAGAAATGGGTTAACTTTGCTTATAAAGTTCCAGAATCCTTTAATTAAAACCCACTGTTCTGGAGTCTGCTAGATATACAGGGCATGTTTCAACCCTAGAAAATACAAGGGAGCAAAAAAAGATCTCCCCACTGCTTGATTAATAAACGACTGGGATAAACTGCCTTCACAAATGTTTTTTTGTCTTTCTGCTTTAGCAGATAGGAGAAAAGGAGAAAAGCAAATATTTCAGCACCCTTTGAGTTTCAACACTCTGCAGTGTCATAAACTTTCTTGCTCTCTTGGTCCTTTCACTTCTGAGTTTTCACAACCGCAGCAAAGATGGTAGGAACAGGCTCCACGGGCTGATCAGTCATTAGGGTGGTATGAACCATGCCATGAACTTCCCTGTATACTCATGAGGCCCGGAAGCCTTCTGGGAGCTTTCTGAGACCTCAGAGATGTTCCCATTCTCTTTTTGCACAAAAATTAGGCCATCTGCATTTTCACGAGAGAACATCAGCGACCACATCATAGATGCGAACTTGAAATTCAGGACATTCACCCAAAATACAGAAAACAGGGTTCACCGCTGATCTAGCATAGATAAGGAAAGGACTCAAACTTGTTGTTCTCACATTCTCTGCAAGCATCCTGCCCATTTGGTAATAATTTTTTATTCTTGGATTATCATATGCATGGCAAAACACTTCCATTTGTGCCAACATGTACTTAGAACAATAGTAATTAGCACCAGTAAATATCTTTGAAAAGAAAAACTAAAATTCTTAAATAAGTACATAGCAGAAGGGATTATAGCTCTCTTTGTCTTTAAATTAAAAAGAAAAACAAGACTTCAAACTATAATCACTGTATGACTGTGGACTTCATTTACTACAACACAAATTTCAAAGACTAAAATGAAAAAAATCTCTAATGCGTTTTTTTTGGAAGTTGGAAGTAGAGGACATGAGATTACAACCTACCTTTTAATAGAAATATAATTGTTTAAGCAGTAGTATTAGATACTATCAGAAAAGAATTAAGCAAATTTCACTGATAAAAACATGCTTATCTGTCCTTTACACTTGCAGGTAAAAAACCAAACTTGTATCTGAATTCATATCTAGAGATTAGAAAACAAGGATGTCTGTCTTTCAAGTGTTAACTGTTTTAAATCTTATCTCTATCATTCTCCTTCTTCAGATAAGCAAAAACTCATAGTTTCACTGAAGATGTTGGAGTATAACATTTGTATTTTAATCACTAATACTTTGCTGTCTGGAAGTTTTTATTCGCATATACAAAATTTATAACCTCTGTAGAATTACAAAAAAACCATATTTAAATTACACAAAATTTATGAGCAAAATAGTCTTGCTGGTTTAAACCCTTGATTTAAACTAAATAAAATAATAGGTCAACTATTGAGCACTCTGGGATGTTGTTAGTTTAAAACATGTTATATAGTGAAAAAAGTCTTGTTACATTGCTCAAAATCTGCATATGACTGTTCCACATCTTGGAGAATATTCAATAGGTGTAAGGACATCTCACACGGGACTGCAGTATTTGCTGCGTATAGTATGTATCACTTCTTAGCATTCTCAAAACTCTAAAATTTTTTTCCATAGGTTTAGGGAGAAATAAGGCACAGAAAGATCTGAGACAATGAAGCAACATCAGATCTGGAAATATCCATTCTGTAGACACGTTTCTTAACCAAAAGCCCACCACTGCCCATAAATCACAAACCATGAAACAGAATAAACATGAAGTGACCATAATTATCTTTACATAGGCACTGCCAAGATTTTTAAAACTGGAAGAAAATACCTTAAATTTCTTTATATTTATATAAAGAAAACACTTTATATTTCTGTACATTTAAGATAAACAGAAGTCTGTCAAATCGTATCAAGTTTTAGCTATTCTGAATCTCATGTCTTTCCATCATTCTCTCTCTCCAACTAACAAATAACTCAACTGTTTCAGTGAGGATTTTACAGACTGTAGCAATTGGATTTTACACAGTCAGATTTTCCCAAGCACATTTAGGACTCTACATCATGACTGCCATTGGAGAGCGACAACTACTCATCATTCTTAGTTTATCCTTCTGTTGTCGCATTATTCTATACATAAACCATAATTTTCTGTTATTTGCTAGAGAGACACCATTACACCCAGTGCTGTGCATCTTCCTACCACCCAAGGCAGAGTTTTGGAAAGTCATCTTTTTTATGACACCACATACAATCCAGCCCTTAGTTTTTCTCCTTAGTATTTAAGGATGGGATTGATTTTTACAAACAGTGGACAATCCTGAAAGAACATTAGCTTTTAGACATACTGAGCCTATGAATGAGAACATTTAGCAGCAACTCATATTATTTAATCAAGAAAGAACTTCTAATAAAGAAGATACTTCTCTGCTCCTCAGGAAATTGTAATATCTGTATCAGTTTTCTAAAGTGAAGATGATGATTCTTGCCTGCAACCACTGAAAGGATAATGGGATACTCAATAAAAATAAGCCCTTAATAAAAAATGGCATCACTAGCTTCTGGAGAATTTCTTGAATACATAAAACCTTGAAAACTGGTAGCAATGGGATAAATTTTGTTCATTACAACTAACATAAGACTAAACTGAGCTGCATGTCCTCGTATGCACACACTGTATCAGAACGAATTTCTCATGTCCACAGAGTATCTGTTTCTAATCTAGAAAAATACTGTGCCTGTAGTATTCCAATAAAACATTTCAGAACTGATTTTAATTAATTTAATTTTAATTTAACTAAATTAATATAATCCACAGAAGCCATAAATCTGATATCTATAAATCAGAAGTTATTCTACTCCAGACAGGGAACTGGTACAAAACAAGAATAAGGTACATGAGAATCAGGACCCCTAGATGCTTGTTATCATTGAGAGGTTTATGACACACAGTCCAAACCAGTCTAAACTAATGCCAATTCCAAGTATTAGGCAGTGATATAACTTTCTCATATTTATATATCTATTCAGACCTGGGCATAATTCTCAGATCAGTACCCAAATGAGGAACCATATTTTACTGAAAGAAAGCAAATTAAAAAAACTGTAATGTTAGCCACCTGGTAGCTGAGAAATTATAAAATTACAACACTTAAAATAAAAATTAATTCCCTTACAGATCATAACTTCTAAAAAATGAGTGGGAAAGTTGAGATCTTGCAGGTTTATGCTGAAAAGCAAAATGAAATAAGTACCCTTCATCTGTTCATGCACTGTGATAGAAAATACTCTGGTATGTGTTTGGGAAGGCAACCTTGCATCGTTATAAAAGTACTTTCCCCAACTAGGCAGACACTTTTAATGCTATATTGTAAGGACATACTTTACGACAGGATATTTTCAGCTTCCTAAATCAACATTTCAGAGCATTTAAACATGCTGCACATGCAATGTCATTCCAGCCAGAAGTCATTCTCATTATTATTTCTGTGCCACAATTTTTCGGTGAATTTGTATTTTCATGAGTAAGGGAAAACAGCCAACAATTGTCAGGGAAATTAAATAAAGATGTCTGAATAAGACATTTCCCAATTAAATCTGTGCAGGAAACTTCTGGTGGCTGGAATTCCTCGTGTAGAAGCAGGATGTAAACATCTTCCAACTGCACGAGTTCTGGAAAACTGGTACTATCCATGTACTTGTACGAATGTGACCATTTAACCTGCTGTTCCCTAAACTGACTCTGAGATTCATGCAAAGCAGAGTTTGTCAAGTGACCGCTGATGACATTAAACACTTCTTTTCAAAAGAACATTGCTGTTATGTGTAGATAAAAGAAACAGCAAGCCTGCAATAGCATCATCCAGCATCTCTCAGCAAAAGCAAATTTCAGTTACAATGTCACTGAGGCTCCTGATTTCTGGTAGTGTTCTTTACACATAGCTTCAGGAACTACATTGTCTTTCTCTTGCTTATTTGCTTCAGTGAATCGCCAAAAACATATAGACTAGAAGTTACAGAACAGTAAAATGCAACAATCTTGCTTTCATCTAAATCAATGAGAACAGATAACCTACTGATACTCAGTAATAAAAAACCTCAATTTAACCTTCCTAATTTTAGTTTTTCATAGTAAAAAATGAAAAGAAAAATGTTAATGTAAATTAAATTTTCATGTTTAACAAAACAACTGATGAGCATTTTGTTATGTTTGGGTGGCTATTCCTGTATCTAATAAAATCCTAAGTTTCTGTTTTCCTCCAGCATGGATTCTGTTTTTCAGTGAGGGTTCAGTTACAGCCTTTCCCCAACTCAGGCAGCTGATACTTCTTCTACTCAAGGTCACATTTTTATGAACTTGTAGGGATTTAGAATGTTTGAAATACCTCCACTACTGTCAGATTAGACTGAAGCTGAGAAATGGGATCATAATTTTTTAGGTCAGGAAGAAAGTTAAACAGTATGAGCAATGCTTCCATAATAAAGTTTTGTACTGAGTATTTCTTAGCCTACTTCTTCACACTAAAAACACTAACTTCATCCCAATAAAAGAATTACTTCTCAATATCCACACAAACTCAATTCCTTTGTTGACAGATTTCACTGCTCAAGTGCCTTAAAGAGCATTCCCATCTGGCATTATTTTTAGATTTCTCCATTAAAGGGGAATGCATACACCCACAATACATGTTGCCAGCACCTGTAGTAAAAATACTCTACACTAATGAAAGAGAATCTGAAAGATATATAGATATACAGAAATAATTGTCTGGTAAATCTGACTAAAATTTCATAATCTGAAAATCAAATGGCTATTTTTTTAATCTGCCTTTTTTATCAATTATGTTGATCTCGAGGCTTTACTTCTTCAGTCAAGAAACAGCTCAAATCAAGTCAACACTGAATGCAAGTGTTTCGGTATTGGGAACGTGCTTTTCATGTGTATTTGCCACTCTCTCTATGTATCATACTCCTGCTTGTACAATAGAATGGTCTCAGAGAGCACCTGGATCCTTTCCAGTTGAACTTAATGAGGAGACAGAAGTCTGGGAGAACACCTAGCGCACTCTCACTTACGGAACAGGCCTAAGTTAATGCAATCTAAAACTTTTGAAATGTGTGTAGCATAAATGTCAGATCCTCAAGATCAATTATTCTGCTCTATAGACCTGCTCCTGTTGCATTGCTCTACTTGTTGCTGGAGGCCATTCCAATCACATGGAGTAATACTCCGGGCAGAACTATGGGCAATTAAGTTGAACTTAATTTGTGTCTAGAAAACCTTCTGTCCAGGCAGGAAAAAATCTTTACAGGGATACACTGTCATAGGCACCTCTGCCAGGAACAGAGATTACAAGGAACACACTGAGTGTTCTCTTCAGTCTCTGCAGAAGGCTGGGAGGGCTCTTTCATCAAATAAAATGGATTTTGGATCAAGGGTTTAAAAGCTAAGAGATCACAAGAATACACTTGTGCATACAAAGTTCTCTGCAGACCTGAAAATTTAACCACACAATCACGCTGATGATTCTTCTGACAGATCTGATGGTTCTAACATAGACCATTTTTTATTAATGGGACTAGACATTAAACCCACAGACTAAAGGATCTATTACAATTAGACAGAGATGAATTATTAACATTTCATTTTCTGAAAGCAGTCTTCATAAGTGCCGTTTTAGCTCTCAGTAGAGAATTTTCCACAAGTATGAGATACTGGAATTTTAATGCCTGATAAATGATGTGAAACACAGTGGTGCTCTGCAACACGCAAGCCTTAGCCAGTCCATCCATGACTGGCCACTTCCATGCATTTCCCACCCATCCAGCTGACCACACATAAATAGGAGAGGAATACCAGCACAGTACAGTATGAAACCACTGTCAAAGCAAAGATTTTTATGTGAGGCCCTCAAGCCCCAAACCATGTTCACAGAATAATTTAGGTTGGAAAGGACCCTTGAGATCACTGAGTCCAACCACAAACCTAAGACCACCAAGTTCACCACTAAACCATGCTTTTAAATACCTTCAGGGATTGTGACTCAACCACTTACCTGGGAAGGCTGTTCTATTTTAATCAAATTAAAACACAATGCAATATATATGAAAGTGGATGTTACCAAATCTGTCTGAGGTGCAAATAAATTTAGGGCTTGGCCTCAGACACCTTATTTTCCTTCAAATAATTGATCTTACATCTATGTACTTACTTCTACTTACAGACAGGATGAATTTTTAAGTCTACATTTCAAACATGCAAAAATCATCTTCCGTGGTCTATGAATACTGGGAGAATCCTTTACAGCTCTCTACAACTATGGCTCTAATGGTAAAACAAGATTGATGCTCTCTGCCTCCTTGCAAAACAGCAGTATCAGCTAAACATGCAAAAATGCTCACATACGGAAAATGCAACAATTTTTAATGCAACTTCTAGCCATCACCAATTTCTTCTGCAGTCCCCAGTAATACAGAATATGAAGCCTTTTCTTGATGTTACTCCAGATCTTTTCTCACATAAACTTTCATTATCTGTCTCTAGTGAAAAATGCACAATCAGGAAAAGATAATGCAAATACTAAACCACTGTCAGTTAAAATGTTTGAGTGTGCATGCTTTGGGATGATGAAAAAGCTCCTTTTGTATTGAAGCTTAAGTGGTAATGTTCTAACTGAAACAAGAACACTATTTTTAATCCGTGTTTGAAAGATCAAATTAAAACTGCTGCAGTCAACCTTGGTAGGGGTGTATCTATCACAGACGACTTCTTTTTTTATGGGAAAGCTGCAAGTCTAAGGCTACTGGATACTCATTTGTGTGGTTTTCTGCAGACATTCAGGGAGCTAGGACAATCATTTCTAGCTCAAAAGAACATCCCAAAATACTGGGAGATCAAGAGGAAAAAATCTCTCTTTATATACATTCCATTATTTTCTTGAATAGAGTCAGATTTCAACAATTTCAAACACAAGCTAGTTACAAGTTCACTGGACTTTTAGGATAATGTATCGGTGCATTATCTTACATTTTTCTATTAGTTACAGTCCTATCAGCAACATAACTGTAGTATTTCTGGCACCATGGTTGTTTCCACCACAAATTCTCTATTATACAGATGTTAAAAGTATTTGGAATCCCATAAGTTTGAAACTTATTCTACAAGGTGTCAACAAAAATGCAATATAAATTTTTAAATGGTTTTCACCATTTTTCCTTATAGGATCTAGAGAAGGGCATGAAATGAACATTTGGCAGTTACTAAGAAAATACGTGTTCTCAGAGAACCCAAAGAAACCATAGCACTTAATTCACCATCTGCTAGTTGTTTACTGCAATTTGCTTTTAAATACACTAGCCAAATATTGAAATATTGCTTTTTTTTGCTTTTACACATCAATTCCTGAACATTTATATTAGAAATCATTCACATTTCATGAGGTAGTAAAAAGAGAAACTTGAATTCTATGATTTTTATGCATCTTAAATATATGGAAATTGCCTGCTGAATACACAACACAAAATGAGATGTGCACAGAAGCTTGGCATTCAAACCCCTCTAAATTTAACTCCCAAATCCATTAAAATTCTCACCTAATGATGTTGGGAAGTTCACATGAAAAGAAAAGGGCCAAAAAGAATGACAGAATGACAAAAAAGAATGAACCATTTAAGAACGATCAGAAATAAAGCTCTGTTTCAAAAAGGGTGAGTTAGCCCCAAGCAGGGTACAGTGAACCCGGCAGAGGTCAAGGCCATCAATCTCCCAGTGACTGTGGAAGTTTCTCTCTATACTTGTTATTCCTAAAGTTATAAGATCAATATTTTCCCCATCAGTGCCAAGCAGCAAAGATTATTCATGCTGTATATTTAAAGAAACTGGCGAAATGTAAGAAATGCCTGATCCATTGACCACTGAAGTCCATAGGAAGACTTCCATTTGAGGTCTAAAGCGACTTGCTTCTTTGTATGTACAAGATTAATTTTTTCATATCTAAACAGATAATTGATTTTTTAGATTACCGTTATCATATGTTTTCATATTAATTTTACTATCTGCAACTATGAATACCTGGACAGTATCATAATAAAAATAGCACTGCTTTACCTCTTTTTCTATTCCTGTTGCTCAAACAGAGAAATCCAAAAGTTCTTAGCATGCTCAGGGATGTCTTAGGTTTTAACTTCTATATTTTTCAAATCCTGTATTGCCTAGTGTGTAACTCTAAAGTTTCTTGTAGCTTGTGAGCTGCTCTCTTAGGCCAGATAGACACAACAAAGCCTCTCTGAGTTTGCTATTCAAGGACACTCAAATTATCCTAGGCCCAAAAGGTGCAAACTAAGGCCGCGAGAGAGGTGGGGAAATTGAAGAAATTACATCATTAGCTAAAGTTTTAATTGGTGAATTTATGCTGATATGCAAATGCACCAAACCTATAAAAGTGAAGAACTTGTGACTCGTCGTCCATCTTGGGGTCCATTTTGGAAGGAGCCTCTGGCTCCCGGGGGAGTACCTTTGAAGGCCTTTCAAATAAATACCTATCTTTATTCCCTTACTCCTGTCTAGTCTCTGTTTCTAGGTAGCCACTCAAAGCATCATCAGTACTTCATGAAAGGGATTTAAAATCAACAAAGAAAATTTATTAAGGTAACTTGCCTCTTGATAGAGCCAAGTTATTCTCACTTCTTTGAAAAGAAATCCTATAACTTTGACATTGTTTCCACAATGGAAACTCTTTAGTCATCCTTAACTCTGATTCTGCCTTTTTTCTAGAAAAACCTTTTTAACACAGACGTTATTGCTCAGTTCTCTTAGGAGATAATAAAACAATTAAAATTCTCTTTCAAAATTTCAATCTTATTACATTCATACATGATATTTGTCTCTTTGGACCATTTCTAAATCCAACATCATTAACATGGCAAGCTGATCACTAGAATATCTGAAAGCATGTGAGGAGATACTTTTGAACCTTGAGGAACAGGGACACATTTTAGAAAAAAATTGCAGCATTTCACTGAAATACTATTTGTCTTCATCAAAACAGGAAACTTCAGCGAGTGTGCTATGTATAAAGAGCAGAGCAAAAATGCTGGACTGAAAAATTAATGAAATAGATTGCCTTATTTCTAATTAGGAACTGTAGTTTACTAGGATGGGAAGGTTTCACTGAAGATTCACTCCAGGGAATTCTGCTACACTGTTTTTCTTGAAATATTTCTATGATCAAGGATGCAATACGCTGGAAATTAATAGAACAAGAAAAGAGGAAAGAAAGAGGAGGTTTCAAGTGGCTTTTCACACAAAAGTCTGACTTTAAAAAAATAAAACCAACAGGCCTGCTTGGGTTATTAAATCATTGTTTGGAGAAAATGCAATATTATAAATGCTATAAAGCATGGGAAATGTAGTCAGTCAGTTCAGATTTAACTAATTTTCTTTGCATTCTGTGTGAAACAATGTTTGATATAGACTGTAAGCGTGTTTTGCTTGTTTGCAAATCAAATATTTTGCCCTTGGACTTCAACTAAGGACAAAAAAGGGATTCTAGCTACTCTAGCCAAGACCTATAGATAAAACAATTTTTCAAAAGAAAGCTACACTATCAAGGAGTAGGGCTGGCTGGAGTAACCTAACTTTGGAGGCATACAATGTAGATGACTACATTTTAGACGGTCATTCATGCCCTCTGACTTGAAGAGGCACAATTCCTCAGACCTGCCCAAGACATCCTAGGACAAGGATGAGACATGTGCCATGCCAAGGCCTATGGTAGCTAGCTAAAATGTAAAAGTATTCATCAATATATGCAGATTCGAATCATCCCTGGTGTCCAGAAAAGAAGAAATCAGAACACACTGTATGCCACAAGGAGGCTTCCTGTAACATTCTTTACAGTCCTTCACAGTATATCCGTAGCTGTTTCTTATCTCGTACACAGAGGGTCTGAAAAAAAAAGACAACACAAGTTGCTAAAAAACTCCCATTGGTTTCTGAAACTATAGGATGCAGCTATAATTGTCAGCTCTGGATCATGATGAAGGAGAAGATCCTGCGCACAGAGATGTTACAGCTATCACCTGGCATCTTCAGTACATAAAGAAACCTGTTTGCACTTATCTAGCTCTTTCAGGGATATCAGTGCATGAGTTTACAAAGGACAAGTGAACTATAGACCAATGTTAAGATAGAGGCACATAGAAAATCAATAGCAGAGTCAGAAATCTAACTCAAGAAATATCTCATTTCCTTTCCTGTGACCACTGATTTATATCAGTGTTGGTGGTTGTAGAATAGTTTCTGAAACTACACAAAAATGCGTTTTGGAAGGGATGACTGTTAAGCTCATAGAATCTAGATACATGAATCAAAAAAATCTTCTTGTCTTCCTACTTCTGCCCCTAACTATGGGTTACATTATATTGTCGTCTCCATAATTTTGTTTCTCCATGTGCAAATTGCTTTCTCCCCCCACCATCTATAACACTGCTTAATTTAAAGCTGTAAAGTGCTTTGAGACCCTAGCATAAAAGTATAGGGAAACATAAAATACTCTTGTTTCTAAGCTTATCATTGCTCTGAAACAAAATAGCTATTTTGAAGCCATATTGGGAATATATTACTTTAATTTGGATTGCCTTGACATTGTGTTGTGTTTCTATTTTAGAGTCTTTATGGGATTTATCATATTCATTCTTTATAAGGTTATGCAATGATGGAGAAAGGGAAAAAAAAGGAATTTGAAAGGGTCTTCCATTCATTCTGTGGACAGATGCCTCTTATGGAAAAGCAGAGTTTCTGGGTGCTCATCTCTACTAAATTGAAGTCACATCATTGCAGCCTCCATTCTAATTCCTAAGAAGGGCAAAATAAGAAAGAGGCTAGCAAAATAAAAATTTAAACTTAGAAAATATTTCCTTTGGTTTTGAGGCCAAGAAGTTTCTGAAGTTTATTTCCCTTTCTTTCACATATGAGAATTCAGAGCTCAGACACACTGACTGGAATGGAAGAGTAATCAGTCAGAAAAAACGAATAAATTTTGTGTCTGCCTCTGTTAGTGGGGAAAATAATTGAAAGCATGACTGCTTATGTGGTTCCTCTACAACTTCAAAAGTGTACAAAATCACAGAAAAGGGAATGCCATCTGTTTGCTGTTAGGGTCATGTTTTTTATTTTCCTGCTTATACTCCCACTGAAAGCAATGAGAAGTTTTCAATCCTCCATAATGAAAATGACATAACTTTATTCTCTCTCCTATATTCGGTTTAAAGTAGGCTTTATTATGCCTTTTCCTCTCCTCCTGAGTATGTTTAAGTCTTGTTAACTAGCACCTTTGAACATTATCTATAAAACAGAACAAAAGTAGCAAAAAATGGTCACCTCCTTGTAAGAGAAGGATAAGGAGAAATAGTGGACCTCCCTCAGGTCTGAAGGTTTTCATCAAGAAGATTATTAAAAGCAAAGCCACTGCAATAACACAGAATGTGCCTTGGCATAATGAAAGCAAGATGTAAAAATGTGTTGGTGAGAAGGGCAGCTTTGAAGCAGCTGCAGCCCAAGCTCTATAATAATATCTGAAGGAGGATATGCTGGTAATGGAAGTGTGCCTTGTCAAACTTCAACTATTCATCTCAAGGGGCGATTTACAAGGTGATAAAAGGTTCCAAGCTGCAAAAGGTACCTTAGACTGTTAAAAAGCAGCTTTTTATGATCATTTCTTCTGTACAGTACATGTTGTTTCATTAATCAAATGCTTATTCCATTAAAACACCCTCTCTTTTAGCTGGTGGGACAACAAGTTTTACTACCATGAAATGGCATTAAAAGCCGCAGACTTCCCAGCTAAGCCTTTGTAATGATTCTAACACAGCCCAAGTGTGGCTGTCTCCAGAGGGATACCTGAACGGCATGTCTGCCCTGCTTCACTCCTTGGCAAGTGTCTTGGCATGCTTTGGTTCTCAAGGTCAGGTCACCCTTTCCAAGCAAGAAAGCAGGCAAAGCACATGTGTACTCCCTAAACCAGAGCACGGCCAGCGGCTCACATCAAATCTGACTCTGTTGGCATTAAATTGCTTATTAAATGAGCATTAAAAGCCAAGCACGGCTTTTCAGTCCAGCATTAAAAGCCAAGAGTGGCAAAGGGAAAGCTTCTGCTCACAAAGACAACAATTACAATGCTTTAAAAATATCAGCCTTTTCATCTCCTAGAGGCAAAAAATCCAATGCTTGCAAGGAAAGTTAGAGATCTGAGGACCTGGTGTAATAAACAGATAAACATTCAAAGAAACTTTTCTCAACTCTCGTTTTAGACCTTGAAAGAGACTTCCCAAATCAAGTTTGCCACAGACCACCAGCTAGGACTTCTTTGCTTTTCTACTCCTTAAATCATCAGATCACTAAAAAAAGGAAAGTTATTAATTATTTTGCAAGTCTAGAGCCAAAATTGAAAGCATTTAAATTCCTACACTCTCTTCCACCAGGGAAACCAAAGTGCAGCTCAAATAGGCAGACAAATCTGCAGTACCGTCTCTCAACCATACATGTAACTTTTCAGTCCACACAGATATGAAAAATAACCTCTGTGTTAAGCAGGAAAGTGGAACAAAACAATAGGTATTTGGAGCCCACACAGTTGGACTTGGAGAGCAGGAGAGAGGGAGGGGATAGGGAAAAGACCCAGTTGTTTTTTTGCAGGGCAACCACAGTCACCAACAAGAAATTTAAACTCGCATTTTAATGAACTTCATGTTCACTAAAATTTAACAAATGTTAAAATAGTAACTATATTAATAAGGAAAAAATAAAACATGACAATATAGTGGCTGACACGGGCTCAGAAGTCTAAATTCACATGAAATAAAATCAGTGCAGATACATTATAAAATGCACAGTAGTAAAGTAATTCAAATTTATCAATTATCCACTGTATATGTTTGTTTCAGTGTTACTGTTAAGGTTTAGGCTGTTTTCCTAAAATGTATAACCAAAATCCTATAAATGCTTGTGCAGGTTAAAAATAAGCAAAAATAAATGTTTCAGAAAGCATATCATAGTAGCATTAATAAAATGCAAAGGAATGAAGATGAGATATTTAAATATTCTGATATGTTAAATACAAAATCAACATCCTAACACATGACAAACAGGGTTTTTATTTATCTAAACAAAATCATTTTCTTGTTATTCTGTGAGGTGGTAGTTTCAGTATAAGTACGGGACAATGACATCACAATTTAAAATCCAACCATGGCAAGTGGATTACCAACATTTCAATGAAAACTATGCAGGAAAGCTACACTAACTATTACTAGTTTGTAAGCTACTATTTTGTACCACTGTCTGTCTGACAATATAGCAGGAGTCTTGCATTAAAACAAGGCATTCATCACTCTCTGTAACCTGGTTAATTTGTGTGTGAAACCAATCTGTGTCACAGTAAGAAGCAAGGTGTCATAACTGCTGCTCAGGATTCAAAAGGATTAACATACCACAGAGAAGTGGTTAGGAGGGAATTCTTTCAAAAGCACAACTACTGGCTGGAAAAAAGGTTATGCTATATTAATACTCACACAACTCTAAAGGCAATTGGTCAGATTAGGGTGCAGAGCCTGACCTAGAGGGAACTAAGTGGCTACTGCATTATGGTACCCATCAAAACGACCAGTCAAAACGTCAGTCGTCTTGCCCACACCATTCACACAACATCCTTTTTTAGTCAATGCACAATGGTCAAGCCATTATGAAATGAAGCTGTTCTCTAAGCCCAGTCATCACATGCAGTTATCTTTAAGGCTGGACTCTTTCACTGCCAGCTGCACTTCCTCCTGATTTCTCCACAGTGTAATGCAGTGGAAATTCTCATCAGCTCTCCCCATAGCCAGAACCTTAGACAACTAAGACACAGCACTGACTTTTCTTCAAATTCTCCCTGACACCCAAAAAATGACAGCTGCACTCAGGAGCACAAGGAAGAAGCTGGTCACTTCTGGACACATTTCAAACCACAAGCCATTCTCAGTGTTCTGGAAAGAAGAATAGGCAACACTAGTAGATCACCTTCACCTCTTTGAACACCAACAGTTTCTTTAGGCAGGCTTTTCTCTTACTATTCACATTTTTTGAAGGAATTCCAGACGATTACCAAACTCTACACACCATGAGTACTGAGTTAGCTGTCAAACATGCTAGCTAGACTTCTCCTAGGCAAGGTTGATTACATGTTCAGCAACATGGAGAGAGTTTGAAGTCTGTCCTCACCTCTTAGGTCACTAGCAACAGGGGTCTCCACTTTCCAAATCACTTTTGCAGACGTACAACTGAAGCGATAAGCACAGTCAGCAGGATCTCCTGCAGAAATCATCTCAAATAAAGTCCTAGGACCACAGCAAAGCTATCTCATCTCTAACGCCTTTAAGGAATCATTGATTAACTTAAATAAATAACATTCTTGGAAAAAAAATGGAAGAACTTCCAATCAAATACTAGCAGTATCTACTCTGCAAGGGAAAGGGAGGCAATTTAAGTTCAAATATCTGGACACATTAGACTTATTAGTCATATAGTGCTTTCAAAAATTTTGAACACTGTAGCTGCTCCTTGAGCCTCAGGTTTCAAAAAGTAGATGCCTATTTTGGAAATGTCACCCAAAATAATGCCTTTATCCCACATGTTTTATTCCTGTAAACAGTCTATGAGGTTGGGTTGCTATCTGAAAGCAGCTGTTCTACACTACTTGTAAAAAAAAATTAAAAAAAAAAAAATAAACCTTTTCAGTATTTTCTTGTGCTGTCCAGAGAAATACTTCATAATAACAATTTGGAAGGAGACATTTTCACATGTCTTCTTGATCGATTATTAGGAAAGAAGACAGAGTCAAAAATCAATATTTAACCCAGTTGCTGCTATGCCTCGTCATATATGCCTTTGCTTACAGACAGTATGGGTTGCGGTGATCTGGAAGGAGCTGATTGCTTATATTCATGTTTAAAATCAATTTTACCATGAAATACATGAGATCAGCCAAAGAAAACGTTCAGCCGGATTAAAACAATCATTCACATTTACATTTTGCCAATGCATTGACAGCTGCACTAACTAAATGTTAAAAAGCCTTTTATTTCTGCAGAGTCAACAGCTCTTCGCTTTCTCAGGAATACATTAGAACCACAAACTGTGTCTTGTTTTTTCCCAGGTACATAAATGGCAAAAGGCTACTGCATAGCAAGTTACAGACTCATCATTTCTTTCAGCTTCTCTTCTACTTTTATACAGCCAGCAACTCCGGTGTTAAAGTCAACACAAGACCATCTTAGAGTCTCAAATATGGCTGTGACTTCTAAGTATAAGTTAAATTAATCCAACTGAATTACTCTTTGACTTAAACATAATATAAAAGGAAATTATAAGACAGTTTTACTATGGTTCCTGATTGGTTTCTGTAAAGTGAATAAACAGCAATGTCCCCTATTTGTAACAAATTTTTAAAATACCATAGAGGGAACTACTGACTAGATCCTTCATATCCAGTCACAGCAGAAGCTGAGCAGAATATTTGAGACAGAATTCAAAATCCACTCACAGTTTCATCTGTTCTTGACCTTCTGCTCAAAATGGGAAGCTCGGTAAACCACAAGTGAAGTTGTACAGATGACAGTCCCGCAGGGTCAGTTTTTATTTTTTCATTAATCACCAGGCTGGAACCCTTCTGACTTACCCCAACAACCCTTTAAAATCTTTTTATTTGTAAATGGATAATTTTTAAAATATTTTCCAACGAGTGTAACTATCTCTCCTTTCTACATGTAATTAAACCATGGAATAGAAGACCTAAGTGACTTCCAGAGGTCATACAGTAAGCCAAGAAGAAAATGTGGTGTCTTTCATCTAAGGGAGCTGCTTAAATGTTAAAAAATATACAAACTGAGAGACAAAGAAGAGAAAACTTCCAGAAAAAAAAAAACAAAAACAAAAACAAAAACAAAAACAAAACCAAAACCAAACAAAACCAGTGAGCAGAATCATGAAATATGATTTGGCAGTAGTCAATCAATGACAGAAGCCTTGTCACTTTTACCCTCATGGCACTTGGAATAAAATACAAAATAATTCAGTGCCAGTCTCCTTGATAAATCAAGCACTAGAAAAGCCCTGAATGCATTATCTAGGAGACGATAAATTTGCTCTAAAAAATACAGCCTCATTAAAAATCAGAAGTCCTATGAGGAAAAAAGTTCAACTTTTGTCCACATTTCCTACACCTAAACTTCTAAGATTTTTAATCAGAATTTCTTAATGTGACATTAGTATGCAATTAAGCTCTGCTTTTCATTATATGAGATTCTCAAAAGTACAATGACATTCTTCACTGGGAGCTGAAAGTCAGCTGTTTAAATCTTGTGGTAAGATTGCATTTCTTCTGAAAGAAAATCTTGAATAAACTGAGAGTGACTTTGGATTAGATGCCTTGAATTTATCAGATATAACAATATAGGCTAGTGGGTATGTATGCTACAGATATTTTATCGTATACATTCTTAGGAAGTAAACAGCTAACCAGACATTATGCCTAAAAAGGCTTTTCTTATTTTAGGAAACAATTGATACCAGGTCTTAACTTTTATCTTATTCCAGAAAACACCAGAAATATAACAGAAATAACACCATCATGACTAGCTATATTGCTACTGCTAAATTATTAACTTCACAAAATCCAGTAAAAGGACAAAGCAACGAGTATAGATAGAGATTCACTATCTGCACCTTAAGGTATCCCAGGACAGCATCACAAGCAATTAATAAAAAGCAAGGTACTCTTTGTATAAATAATGCCTACAAAAGAAGAAAACAGCAGTTGGGAAACAGTGTCACTATGCTGAGATAAAAATGCACGTATGTCGAACAACCTGCATGCAATATGACTGCTTTTAATCCAGTGCTACCTCAAAGCTGTGGGGCCAGTACATGCTGTAGCACACTACAGGCCTTCCTCCCCTATCGTGGCTGGAAATCTTTCACCACAAGTCCTTTTCAGCTGAGTCATCTGTGTTCACTCCCTATGGGTCCAAGGGGAACGGAAGAGAGAAGAGGCAGAGAAAATCCTCAGTCACCTCTGTTTTGACCCTCGTACACCAAGCACCCACCATCTTTCTAATAAAGTAACAGGAAATGCCAAAAATGCACCTCCCACCCCACAGCAGGCTGCTGCAGAGGGGCACTTCTGGTGCTCTTCAAAGCCTGCCTTCTCGGTTGCTCTGCCAGCTCTTCAGCTTCCCAACACTGCAGGACATGCATCTCCAAAACAATCAGTCTTGCAACCTATTCCAAGCCACTGACAGCAGCCTCATTTTTAACAGAGAATTTCAGAAGCTGGAGGTTTAACCCTGTATCAGAATGAAAAAAGATTTGAAGTAGAAAAGGTTTTCACAAAACAGAAAGTCCTTTCTCTCCCTCACTGCACTTGAGATGCAAGAAAAGGCTCTCTTCAGAGAGCAAACAGGAAGGGATCAGTCCCATGCTCTACAGATGAACGCAGCAGAGGAGACTCCGATTGGCACTGACCTCTTCAGCTGTTCCAGAAGTGAGGACACAAGAGTGAGATGGATGTTCAGCAATTAAGAACCACCCATTCCTACAAAATGAATCAGATCACCAGATAACAAGAATTTTGGGAAGTGGAGTCCAAGCTTTACACCCTTTCAAGGGAAAATATAATGGCTTAACAACCCTAACAAGTAAACAGTACAAGCGTTATTCTAATCAAGCAATGTTGTAACCAAGCGGAACAGAACTTGTCTGCCTCCCTCACTGTAACTTACTCAAAAGAAAGAAGCATGGTAATTATATTAAATAACTGAAAAAAACTAATGGTGTTTTTATTCATACGTCAATAAGAATTAATCGAACTTTCTGTGAATTTAAGGAAGCTAAAACACCAAGAAGAAAAAATCATCACTGCATATATGGCAATCATATGGTACGACATCATTTCAACTGATAAATATATTCTAATCCTTATCATGCACATCCTGGTTACAAAGTAAGCCTCACAATAATGAACACTTTCATTCTCCCTACACAGGTATTGACAAAATTTGTGAAGAAAAGAAAGCTCAATGGCCAAATATATTTCCTCCTGCTCCCAGTGAGATATATTCCGGGGTTTCATAATGACCATGTTCCTTAATGATTAGACTGTCACTTCTCCCAAAAGATCTGAGGTGCTTTTATTGAATTTAGTTCTCTAAGTTTGAAAAGGCAGTGCAAAATGACTTTCCGGCTCATCAAGTTGTTTTGATAATGGCCAAGGTATTGACTTGACTTAAAGAAAATAGCTTGTGTCTACCAATGATGGAGAGAATGGTAGAAGGCAGGAGAGCTCTAGGAATGTAGGTATTGTCAGAATGGATATAAGTCTAGCCTCAGGTCCCATCTCTGGCAGTACCTAGCCTTGGATATGTCCTTCATTTTTCTTTAAAACTCCATCAGAGACAGACACAAAGTGAGCTGTCAAACACAGAAATCTCACCCTACTGATTGAATTTGACTTAACACTTTGAATAAACACTGTTTATCTAAGACTTACCTATCATTTTTGGTATTATCCATAAACACTCACCCACCTCCAAATTTATGATAACATTTTTTGTTTAGGAGTCTGTTGGGTTTTTTAATGGAAACAATAATTTTCTCCTAGTGCCACTACTATATCACTTCTTTTCCTGAGAAAATTGAAACATTTCACCTAAAGCATTTTTTAATTCCTTTTTTGCATGAACTTTTATTATTTCATTTTGTGAACTGACACAAATGGGAAACTATCACAAGTTAATTTACACACTTTTTATATTATTCTACCTTTGTTTAGGCTATATAGATTTTGTCTTCTGGTTTTCACTACTGGTTTCTGCCTTTTAACGCGTCCACAACTGTAGCAGGCTTTCTTGACTGTCAAAGGAAATTGCATCAAGACAATGTGTGTGTGATTCAGGACTTTGTGTGAAAACAAGTTATGAATGCATCTCTCAACTGCAGCATATGGTGTTATGTGAAAAGAAAAATCAACACAAATCAGCAATTACAGCAACACTTCAGAAAGCCTGTGAAAAGAGCGCACACCTCTACAAGGAAACCAAACAACTCAAAATCTGACGAGGTTCAAGTTACTTCCCAGAGTCAAACTGAAGGGTAATCACATAGCACTGGCTCATTTCACAGTCAGAATGAGCAACAGACTATTTCCCTCCCGCATGATGAGAGTGTAGCATAGTACTTGCAGAAAGCTTTAAGATTCAATTTCAGGGGTGGATCAGTTGATAGTGAACCATGCTCTCATGAAGGAAACCTGAAACAGGAGCTGTCAAACATCAGAGCATTCACAGCCTGTTGCAAGTGTTCAGTCAAGTCTGATTTAGCAGAAAGGTGTCTCTGTGTCATGCAAGAAGAGCTCAAGGTAACCATAAGAGTTACGGGTTTTTTCCCAATTCTAACTAGCAAACTCTCTCTTATACCATCTTCCTAAAGGGCTTATTTCACTAATAGAATGCAAGGGGAGGGGAAAAAGGGCTCCACTGTGTTCCAAACACTGCACGATGGAAGCAGCAAGAACAATGCTCTGTAAGACCAATGTCCAATTAAAGACAGAGAGTAACGAGCAGGGGGAAAAGCAAACACCAACTGAGGTTTGTGCCATATAGTAAAACATCATCAAAGCAGAAATCTTGACACACTCCTGACATGTTAACAATGACCACTTACAAATGCTACTGCCAACTAGTCTTCACATTTCATTGCATTTTGTTGTTCTCTGAGTTTTGTTTGGAGGGCTACAAAAAGCTGAAGAGTTAATGGACAATCTTCTCTTCCAAAATTCTAAGATTTATTATTTTTCTCTGTGTCTTACATGTCTGTAGACCTGTTCCACCAGCAAAAATGCATGAAATCTGATTCGAGAAATTAAGATCATAATATGGTTTTCTTATCATTGTGAGCCTGAAAAATAAAGCAATTAAGATGCAAAGAAAGAAAAATATGTAATAGACCACTGCTGCAAAATGAGTAACATTTTATTAGGACACTAATACGTTTAGCATATTCAAAGTCTTACTAAACATATTTTACTGACAACATCTCTATGAAACTAAGATTTAGCCTCCTATTATTATTGGTATTTTACACTTCAGGAATTCATCCAAAAGCGGCTAAGGCCCATCTCTACACAACTGCCTTTAGCTACCTCAGTGTTACACAATGCCTAACGCCACTTGCAGATGTACCAAAATGATTCAAAGCTGGAGCCAACTTCTCTCATTCGCCTGTCAGAGCATAGACAGATACAGCAGTCTGAATGTCAGCATTCACGTGCTTACTGACTTGAAAGTTAACACAGTGCTTGGCAACTGGACTTGTGAACCATCCTTGAGGCCTGTACACCAGCTCCATGTAAGTCAAAGAAAATATCTAAAACACTGCTCCAAATTAATGACCTCCCCAACTTGCCATCATCCTCACTGACATCGGTTGTTCAACAGTAATAATCTATCAGTGCATTAATGAATCAGCCATTCCAAAAGAGAACATGGGGAACTAGTGATCACACTAAGTTGTCTCATAGAGTCAGAGAATGCTCCTTTCTCAGTCTATTACCCATTTCCAGAAACTACATTACATAGCAGGTATTTAGGAGAGACATCTGAAACCTTTTCTATGCCTCTGTTACATTAAACTTCTAGAGAAAGGCATTGTTTCTGAACAATTACATACCTGAACTTGAAATTCTGTTTTAGCCATTTGGCCCTGTTCAAAAAGGACTAAAAGGCAGTAAAAATGTCACTTTATGTCTGTTGTTAAATTAACAAAGCTGTACAAACAACAGAATTTTTACATATAGAAAACTCAACTTTTCTGCAAATAAATACCACTAACACTCAGCCAGTGTCATTCTATCCAATGAAGATGAGGGAGCAGTTTATTCCTCATCTCTTCTCTTTCAACAGCTCTTTTGTTTCATCATCAGAGGGGTGTATGGGTCAACATCACTTGAGTTATCTAAACTACTCAAGTAACACTTGAGTTACTCTGAGTATAGTATGTCCCATACTTTACAAGTAAGATGCAGGTTATTTTTGAGAAAATATGGCTTACAATGGTGTGTGAGTGAATAAATAGCAAACCACTGTGATATTTCTAACTTTAAACTGTAAATCCCAAAATGTCCAGTGTTAACAAAGCTTTGCATTTCCTCACCAGTACAAAACATCCCACAAATGACGCCAAAGAACAGGCAGCAAAGTCATCTCTAGACTCAGTGTAGAACAGCTCTTTGAATCTATATAAACTTTCCACCCCACTCCTCATGGTCCCAATAAAGCTCACATGTGATAACTGCATAAACCTTGGAAAGATATGATCAGATTTCAATGATACAAGAGAATTGCAAGATTACTCCTGATCCAAACTGTCTTGTAATAATGAAGTTAAGTGTACAAAACCATATTTCAAGCAACTTGCTTGAAAGCAAAAATGCACTGTATTGCAAATCACTCAACATCTAATCCAGCAAAATTAAACTGACATCTTCTTTTGCCATCTGGGTTTTTAAGTCATTAAGAATTAACATGAGACCGAAAGCTGACTAGCCGTTTAAAAGTTAAGCAAACAAAGAAATCTACTTTGCCTTGTCTCACTTTTATTGCAACAATTGCAGAGGTTGATACCACAAGTGTATCAATGCCTGAAAATCTTCCAGAATGGTATCTGTAAAATATCAGAAGTTTTCAATATTTTTAGTTGGTTTGAGAATTTGAATTTCAACATAATAAGTAAAGTTGTTTGGTCCTTCAGTCTTCTGTAGATTCTCAACTAAGTATACATCAATATAACCAAGAGTACAGATAGCTGGAAGGTTTGGAAGACTTTGTCTAAAATAACTTCATCAAAAGAAATTAATGGGTTTTAGTTCTTCTAACCAAGAAAGTCATAATAAATTAATATGTCTAATTAGAACCAACTTCAGTGAGATTACATTAAAATTGTATTTTGTTCTGTTAAAAAATTCAATAAAACTATGCCAATTAAATTAGGCAATCAATAAGAACAAAGAACAAAGTGATCTTCTTGATGTTTCATCTACTTTGCTCAGCCATTAGAAGTCATTTTTAACAGCTTGTTGACAACGTTTCTCCCTTGACAGTGCTGCAGGTAGTATCACGTCAGCTCCCAAATCTACTTCGACAAATCATCCTTGCGTTGCCATTTAGCACATCTGCCTCTGCAGGCAACTGAGTTCTCCTAGGAAGCCCGGTACTCCAGTAGTGTGGGGCATAACAGTTTATAGGGTGGAAAAGCGAAAACAAAGGGAAGACTGAATTTTAAGTTAAACTGATACAGAGTGTGAGACTATAAAAACGTAATTAGCAAGACACTTACAACCTGTTGCAGAGGTTACACGGTCTCAGCTGTGGATGAAGGAGCTCAGGAGAACTAATGGTCTGTATAAGTATGCATTGTCTGCAAGCCTGAAGGGTGATTCACTTTTGCCTTCTATCACACTTTAATGCCTGCTGGTATTGCTTTCCCATATTGATCTTCAGCAAAAATAGATTTGGCCGTACTGAGAAAGAAAAATCTACTAGCCAATTTCCAGCAGTTCTTACTCAGCACAAGGTGCCATTCAGTACAGACTGTGAGGAACTAGTGTAAAACGTTACCACCTTCTGTATTACTTTTGTCTAAATTGCAAACTGTTGTTACAGATGTCTCTCTGTTCTACATGTCTAGTTTCTGTACACTGCAGCTTGTTACCTATGCCATCAGAAACATCTTTTCTTCAATGTTGGCCTCAAACATAGGATCAAGATATTAATTAGAGGACTGATACAAAATGACAGAACTGATCAAGCTGCCACATTAACAGAAAACTCTGTCACTCTGATGAAAAAAAATCAGCTCTAACACCAGAAGAAAGAAAAAATAGAATTTTGACTTCTACATACAGAAAAGGAATCGCTTTTGTCTCAAAACAAGTAGCGTTTTGGTGCATTCCTTCACATTTTCTATGAAAGAAAGATTATTGGGATGCATCCCCCTGTACTGCTTGACTCCAGTAACACTCACTCTCGGAGACTGAAACATTAGGGTTTATGGCTTAAACATTTTTGTGAAGGATTTTTGCCTATTATAGCACAACTGTATAACAAAAGCTGCATGGAAGACCACCACAGCCTGAATGAGCCTCCTGACTGAGGCCCTGGACTGCAAGTTTATGGAGATAAGAGAAAGTGACTCAGGTCTGGGCTGAGGGAGAAGAATACATTCACAGGAGGATTAAGCCTCACACCTTCAGGGTGGAGACCACAGCCCCAGGCTCATTGGCTGCCAGGCTCGAACAGATGCCTACACCAAAGAGGTGAGGAGGAGAGGTTTTGGGTGTGTGGTGAAAAAGCCTCTGGTCAGAGGCAGTGAACGCCCATTCTCCACTGTGCAGTCCAGCCCAGCTGTGGGGCCTCCGACGCCAGGAAAGCTACATCTACAGGACATCCATGTGAAGGACAGGAGAGGGGGTGTCATGGCCCAGCAAAGGTACCCCCCTGCCCCTCAAAGGGGTCCCCAGATCCTGCACCAGAGCACTGTATGTAATGCAAAATGATGCAACAGATCCAGAGTCTCACAAGGACAGTGTCAAACCTAGCCCCCTGCAGGGGAGGAACCTGGGCATTCCCACCTGCCCAAACGCATATTAATCCACTGGATTCTGTACTTCTCAGCATGGGGACTCTCATTACTAAGAAGATCAGATGGAGAGGAGCAAAAAGACATCGTTGGGACCCTCGGAAGGGTGATATGTTTCTACCTAAGCCCTGTCATTTTCCCCGTCCCCCCCCCAGACACCTCTTTTTTCTATTTCTTTCTTTCTTTCTTTTCTCTTTCTTTCTCTTCTCTTTCTTTCTTTTGCCTCTTTTACTATTAAATAAAATATATCGATTTTTTTGGCATCAACATCTAACCTCATTTGGTTTTAATCAAGTTTTGGGGTATATTTCGAACCTTTGTGGGTTCGATCCATTTTATTCACAGAGACTTAGTTTTCTTTGCTCTTCTGTGCTTAAATTGGTTCATAACAGTCACTTAACTGTGGTGGACAGATTTTAGAATGGGGCTCTACAGCCTCTTTAAGCTGAGGGGCTTTTATGCTTTCACATTACATTCTACAGTGCCAAAAGCCTTCTGCTCCCTGTGCTTTCAGGTTCCCATTTTGTACCACTCCACCATAGAAGGCCAGCAGATTGATCTGGCACAATTTGCCATTCTTAGTAAAGCCATGCAGATTGCCTTGGTTTGCCTCAGCAATGTTTATTTCTAAAATGACAAAGTGGAGTATTTTGACATGGTTACAATGGCCTTTATTTAATATTAAATGCCACTTACCGTTTTGAAGAGGTGAAATTGAGATTATCAACATGAAATTATTTGTTCTGTACTCATATCACTTTTCAAAATTTTGCCATTTTTTATCTTATATGCAATGAAGAGGAATGTGAAAAAATTGAAGTCCTTCACCAAACTATTCCTCCCCAGCTACAGGACTTTTTCTATGAGCTGAACATGGAGTGGAAAGGAGACAGCTCCTGTGTTGTCTGTATAATCTTCACTTTTAAATGCAAAATGGCCTTTGGGACAAGGCAGCTGTCACTTTTCAGCTACAGAAAAATACAGACTGACTCACTATCATCCCTATCTCCCACTCTAACTCCTGGGTGATTTGCACTTGTTTGGTTCTTTGGGGGTTTGGAGGGGTTTTTTGTTTCCCTTAATCTGAAATTCAGTCATTTGTACCAAGAACTGCAGGGTACAAGAAAACTTACTGTTTCTGAACTATATTTTAAAATTTAATGCTGCTTTACTGCTTTGCTTCAAAGTATAAGGTACACTACAGGGTTCTTAAATCCAAAACCTCAGAAGCTACCACCTTCTTTATCTGCCCAAGAGATTAGCAACCTTCAGGAAAGCAGGAGAAATAGGACCTGTCTCACAAACCTGTATTGGTACAACTTTTACAATGCAGTATTTAACAGAGACATAAGCCATTCCTCTTCCATCTATCATTCTTGTGCACATGCTACATATTATTAATTCAGGACCTCTGGGACAGTCCCATAAATCTGTATGGAGTCGGGGGTCTGCGGTGGGGAGGGGTGTTTGGGTTTTGTGGGATTTGGAAGGGGGGTTAGAAGCACTCTGTGATCCAACATGCCATTGTCGCTCCTTTGGATCTTAACACATAATATAATTGAAACATATTTTAACAATCTGCATGACAGAGCCACTGCTGCAGCATTTGTCATTTAGAACACTAATATGGCAGCTGTTTTAAATTTTAAAAAATTAGTGAAAGGGCTTTGTCTGCACCAAGGACCAGAGAGGGAAAAAGTGTTCTTTTTTTCCCAATAAAAAGATTGGAAGAAGCAAGAAAAGAAATTTGAAACAAGCAGAGATGATCTCTGGAATTCTTAAAATGTATATCAAAGAAGCCTCCCAATTTGGGGCCATCTCTGAGAAAACAGAGTACAATTGATCCTATTTGTAAATATAAAATAAGCAGATCTTGTGAGCGTTTTGCATTTGCTTTGCCTCTAAATGAAAGGCATTGAAATGTATGATTCACTTGCTAGGCTTCAACCCTCAACATATTTCTGCAATTCTTTCACATAGGAGTTGGATAACTCTTTAACCCTTTCAGTAAAAACTACTTGAGAACTATTACTGAGAATGTTTCCAGGAGTAAATCAGTGTATGGGGTGCATGGCTTCCTTGTAATGTGTCACCTTCCTAGACTTCTACTTACTCTTTTTGTCCTTGTTCAACTGTACATCATCATAAACCTTAAAAAAAAGCCCTGCTGCTTTATTTACAGAACCGCCATTAAAGGAAGTCCCATGTGGACTGAACATGATTAGAAAGTTTTTCAAGTCTGTTCAGGGAACAAATTCTGGGTATTGAAGAAGTGCTGCTGTTTGTGGTTCCTAAATTAGGTATATTTGTTACCAAACCAGCAGAAGTAATATGCCACATCTCAAGTAGATTTATGCTTAATTGTTCCATGATGTTTTAACTGATTTATACAAAGTGTGCAAAATGAAATCATCCTCCTCTAAAAATCAAGCTTTCAATACTTTCTCTCACAGTATCCTTCTGGACAAAATGTCCAGCACACAGCTGGACAAACACATCATGCAATGGGTGAGCAACTGGCTCATGGGTTAGGCACAAAGGGTTGTAGTGAATGGAGGGGACATCAGATTGAGGACCTGTAACTAGTGGGTTCCATCTTAGAACCTGTGCTCTTCAACAACTTCATAAATGACTTGGACACGGAACTGGAAGGGATACTGAGCAAGCTCACAGATGATACAAAACTGGGAGGAGCTCTTGACTCCCTCCAAGGAAGGAAGGCCCTGCAGAGAGACCTTGATAAATTAGAAGATTGGGCAATCACCAACCATATGAAGTTCAGCAAAGGAAAGTGCTGGATGGATTCTGCACCTGGGATGGGGCAATCCTAGATGTATGGACAGACTGGGAAATGAGATGCTGGAAAGCAGTGCCACGGAAAGGGACCTGGGAGTCCTGGTCGATGGCAAATTGAACATGAGTCAGCAGTGCCCTGGCAGCCAGGAGGGTCAGCTGTGTCCTGGGGGGCATCAGGCACAGCATCACCAGCCGGGCAACAGACGGGATTGTCCTGCTCTGCTCTGCTGTGGCCTCATCTTAAATACTGGTCGGCAGTTTTGGGCACCACAAAATAAGAAAGACATTAAACTCTTGGAGAGCGTCCAAAGGGAGGGCCATGAGGATGGTGAAGTGCCTTGAGTGGAAGCTATATGAGGAGCAACTGAGGTCACTTGGTTTGTTCAGCCTGGAGAAGACACTGAGGGGAGACCTCATTGCAGTCTACAACTTCCTCGTGAGGGGAAGAGGAGGAGCAGACATTGATCTCTTTCTTCTCTATGGTGACCAGTGTATATGAGGAGCAACTGAGGTCACTTGGTTTGTTCAGCCTGGAGAAGACACTGAGGGGACACCTCATTGCAGTCTACAGCTTCCTCGTGAGGGGAAGAGGAGGAGCAGACATTGATCTCTTTCTTCTCTATGGTGACCAGTGACAGGGCCCGAGGGAATGGCCTGAAGTTGTTTCAGGGGAGGTTTAGGTTGGATATTAGGAAAAGATTCTTCACCCAGAGGGTGGTTGGGCACTGGAAGCGGCTCCCCAGGGAAGTGGTCACAGCACCAAGCCTGACAGAGTTCAAGAAGCATTTGGACAACGCTCTCAGGCACATGGTGTGACTCTCAGGGTGTCCTGTGCCCGGCCTAGAGTTGGACTCAATGATCTTTGTGGGTCCCTTCCAACTCAGCATATTTTGTGATTCAATGATTCTGTGATCAGAAAATCTCATCAAAGCTACTGTTAAGAGTGCCATAACTGCAGGAGAACTTCCCATCTGATTTCACATCAGAGGAGGACAACACTCAGCCAGGGAGTAAATACTGGTGCCTGCTAAGGAAGGAACTCTGATGGTAATTTTTCCAATAGCTGAGCTCTTCATAAGTCACTGACGTGAAGTTCCTGTCAGCTAATAAGGACTGAGCTCATCCAGCAGTTTTTTCTCTGTAGGGATACTACTAGTACCTCTTTCATTCTTACAGTGTTTCTGTTAATACATTAATTATCCTTCAGCCAGAAAGGGAACCAAAGACCAGACATCCAGGAACATGGAAAATTCTTTCCATATCTAAATTTCTTTTTCTGCTTTCAGTTTTACTGTTCTTTTCTAAACTGAAATGCCACTCAAGTAGCCCAGGTTTTACACATATAAAAAGGATGGATATTTTTCTCCTTTTTGAAATTATTAGTAAATTCCCTTTGAAAATTATTAAAGCAACTTTTAACTATCTGATGTATTAAAATGACTCATTAATGGTATAGAAAAGGTTACCTCATTTTTTCAAGCCTGCAGTTGATGAGACATGAACTCATCTAGTTAGAGCAGGATAATAACACCAAGGTTGTGGCTTCAATCCCTGTACAGGCCATTCACTTAAGAGTTAGACTTGATCCTTGTGGATCAGGTCTCCTCCTTCAAGCTCAGAGTATTCTGTGATCTAGACCAAATACACATTCACTCTTGATTTAAAGAAAAGCATATAAGCAAAACAATTACGTTGCACTGTTAATACATTATTTTGATTATTTCAACTGGATTAGCTTTTGATACCAAATGATAACCAAGCTGTATTTCATGCCTGACAAAAAAAAAAAATTGTATCTTTATGATATTTTGAAGATTTGGAATACTGCCTAGAAATACTATATTAAGTAGCCATGGGACAAGTGAAAAGATTAAGGAGATTAGAATTGAAAGAAAATGTAACTAAGCAATTTAAATTACTTTCTGACCTGACTAAACAAAAAGAAGAAACTAAACAAGATGGAGAAGAACAAAGTCTGTGATTTTCAGATTTAAGACTCTGGAAACAATTGCACAAATCCAAAGTTCTCTGAATAAAGCACTATTGACAGTAGACTTGAACGTGTATTGTCTCACACACAGAAAGGCAGGAAAAAATCTATTAATGCACTTCAGCATTTTTAGATACCAGGCTTTTCAGCATAGGTGGACAGATTGCTCAGATAGTAATGTTTTTTAATTTGAAAAGTTTTTACTTAGTCTATTCGTCCACCTGACGACACTCAAAAGATAATTTCAGTAGATTATCATGCATTTCTGATTTCCTCTTTGCCTATTATTTTCTTTCTTCCTAGGAAATACCTGCTCTGATGAAGATATGCCAGCAGAAAAACCTGAGATAGATTTAAGAAACAACTCCAAATCATACATTATAAGGAAAGAAGAAACTTGTGCAATCATTCATTTTAACCTGCATAAAGCAAGAGGCAAGCTGCCCTAAATTACTATCCATTTAAAGTCCAGCAACTGTGTTTGAATTCAGCAACAGAAAAAAAACCAATTACTAAAGAAACCCTTTGATTCTGGAATTTTCATTGGCAGAGAATGCATAGTAGCTCATGGCAAGTAATTCTAATGAAAACTGTATTTAGTTTATTCTCAATTTGTCTGATTTCAAATTCTAGCCATATGATTTTCTATAACTTTCACTGCAGACTTTCACTAACTAAAAAGTCTTCCACTACATCATATCTCATATGAAAACTGGAAAACACACAGCATTTGCGATTTCTTTACATCCCAGACAACAAAAATTGTTTCCAAGTCTTTAATCCATGTCCTAACTCTTCTTTGAACCACAAGTATTTTTTAATGAGGTTTAAACATCATATTGTAACATAAGCTAAGAGATGTTACATCAAACACAGACATCATACTTAACTCAGAACTGCTCTTTTCATTATTTTAGAAACAATTATTTCTTATAAGCACCTCATTTCACTGACGTTTGCTCATATCTAAAATGATGTCTTGTGTTCTGTATTTACTGATTTCAAATATTTCACCTAAAGAAAATGGGTTTTGATAGAAGAAAATGTATGTACAATTAGGTATGAAACCTAGGATGCATCTAGCTGTCATCTTTTAATCAAAAGAAGAATACATTTTCTGTGTCAAATATAAGATATTTTTGTGGACTTGCCAAATTCAGAAGTTATTCTCCAACTCTCCAGATGCCAGAGCCTCTCCTAACAACCTATTTTATCCCTCCCTTCTCTTATTTGTCTTCTACTTTTCTTCAAGCACTTCTTAAAAGAGCTTGTCAAATCTGCTTTATAGCTTAGATGGGGGAACAAAGGGCAAGAAACATCATTAAGTATCAACCTTCTAGTTTTAACAGCCTGGGTGCAGGGATATTAGAATCCAGAACTCAAAACCATGATCTAACCTAACAGTTATGACTTCCCCTTTTAATTTTTTTAATGGGGTCTAAAATATATACATGTTTGAACAGGGTTGGGGGGGGAGAAAGTTAATCCTGGTTGCCATGTCACTCTACAAATCAAAAGCAAGCAATCCATTACAGATAGTTTTGAAGGCAACAGTACTACAGTGGTATTCCTGATGGATTTAGAAATTATGGTCTGTGCAACTTCACAGGCATTAAGCATGAAAATAAAACCATTAGATCTTCTCAACAAATGGAGTCACTATTGAAGGATATATTTTTTTCCTGCTCACAGTTGGGTTTTTATTTTTCCAAATTGGAAACACACCACATAGAGGAAGTAATAACATTGCAGTAAAGTATTCAAAGCCAAATTTTTATTCACATTGATTATCTTTTACATTTTGAAGTATTGCCTTTGTACATCCATCTGTAAATGTTTATCAGATAGGCATTCAAACCCTTTCCTTCATTAAACCATTCTGTGGGAACACTACCATTCTTTTGTTATATCTTTGAGCAAAGTGGAAAAGAAATATGACATGCATGGTTTTTCATTCACCTTCCAAATTCAAAATCTGTAGTCCTTTTTCTAATCCCCACAACTCAGAAAAATACATATATTTTTAATTTCAATTTTACCACTATATTATGAAGTCCCTATGAAAAATGCTTCTTCCAATCAGAATTTGAATGGTTTCAGGAGTATTTGACTCTGATTTTCTCCATTTTAATCCTATTAAAATTATTTGCACGTCCTCAGATAAAAAAGAAACCACCATATTTAGATGGCAGCAGATGACAGGCTGCAATTTAAAAAAAAGTGGTATCTTTCCAATTGCAAAGTTAATTTGTTTATGCTTCAAATTAGTGTCCATCAACACACCTCATGCCAAACAAATAAATTGTGATGAAGGAGCAAGGAGGATGAGATACCTGATTAACTGTCTCTTAAAGGAGAAAGGTCTTCTCTTCAGGCATTGATTCCAGATGTAAAGTGCACATCTTTATTATTTGACCATGAATAGTTTTTTACATTATTTGGAGTGTGATCCAGGCAAATTTTGTTCTCAGTAAAGTTTTCTAAACCAACCATTGTATCATCACTACAAAGATATTTCAGCACGCACATCATTTTCTATTGTTTGTGCTCTATTTTAACAGCTAAGTGAAAGAAAGCTACTTACAGATTTGGGCGCGTAAGAAGGGATACCTAGCTTCTTTCATCACATAGTGTAAATCTCAGTAAGAAAAGACTTCCTAAAGATAGGGAAAGCTGTACTCTTTTTTGACAAGTAATTTATTGAGTTTGCATTGCAGAGAACCTTATGCAGACATTTTTGCAATGGATCATTAAGTCAAATGTAAGTGAAGAAAAGGTGCACTTTTAATATACCAGCTGAAAAGCTACAGGTAGTACTTTAAGCTGCCAGTCTATTTCTTGTACATTTGCTGCAGAAGTTCATGTGTTCCCTCCCTTGTTTGTAGGATACTAAACTCAATGTTCTCATGAAGAAATTGGTCTGCACCTTTTTAACCGCTCCCTGCTATACATTAGGCTTCATTTTTCCAGGTGTAAAGTGCTTGCAGCAGCCATGAATTTTTCATAGTTATTGCAAATATGACTATTACACACAAAAGATGTCATCTAGCTGGTGGAGATGCCCACAACAATTCTGCAACAAATGCCAGTTGTATTTCTTCAAAAATATGCATCACAAGTTACTGCAAAGTAGTAACGGGAAAATGAGGGCAAGTACAAGTCTAGATAAAATACAATTAAGCAATGCAACAGACCAATTAAATATAAAACTAATTATGGTCACTGTAGTCTCTTAGGAACAAATTCATTTAAATTAGCACACATAAATGGCTCAACACATTGACTATCTTATGAGCACTGGCTGCAGATATTATATTCCTTGGATATATTTCAATCACCAAGTCATTACATAGTGAATCATATCTAAGTAAGAAATAACATAAATGTACTTCTCAATTTGCATGATCTCTTTCCCAGAAAAATGCCATACCATGGCAACTATTTATTTATGAAATTAATATCAGTCTATAGAAGCTATTGATAATACAGTAATAATTGTTGATAATGTTGCTCTAAAATAGAAAAGAAAGATGAGGTGACAAAGCAAAAGTAAAGTAGATTCCTTAAATAAAATTTGCTTAATAGTTCAGTTGTTGCAATGTAAATGTAAGATAACCTCCACAAAGGGTTCTACTCTGGAAAAAAATGGACCAACAATTAGCTTAGCCATTGCTGCAACTTGCAGTAACAGGCAATGAATACTTCATAAATCATACAAAGAAAATATGTAAAGGCTTGAAAGAAATTATATGTGCACATTATCATACATAATGAAACTCCTGTTGCCATGTTGATACATGAATCATTTCTTTCTGAAAATGCTATTTTACTTCAATTTTTTACAAGATTTTATGACATAGTTTAAGATATAACATTTATTTCCTAATAATATTTAAAGAAATTATTATTAAAAGCATTAATATATATACACACACCTCTATATAAGTATGAAACTGGATTTCCTAATATGAATTAGATTAGGCACGACTGTAAGTGTAGCTATAAGAAATGAACACTTTTACAAATCAGTTAATTTCCCTGCATTGCAATCACCTAAAGCCTCCAATCATTGGGCGCTGGCGTGTAACATATGAAAGTGAAGTTGTATAGGCAACATGTTGGATTTTTTTTTAAAAGATTCATTAAGTACTTGCTCTGATTTTTGTTAATGTGTAGCAGCACTGTAGAGCTGTCAAAACAGTGATCATCGAAGAAACATTAAATAATGAGGATTGCCTTTGTATTTTTTGTTAGCACCATTTTCTGTTCCACGGTTTTTTTGCCCATTTTTTACTATCTACGACTTACAGGATAAAACGATTACTTTCTGTCATCAGAAAAAGTTTTTAATTATTCAGAATCTGTTTGTCTGTGCAATTGTGTTAACTAAATAGCTCTGCTGAAGGACTTAAGATGATAAGATCATGTTTTCTGAACAGCACATATCACATAAGGGCTTTCTTTCGATAATTTAAGTTACACCAAGATAGAGTTTTACTCAAGTAAGAGACATGATTCCACCTCAGAACAGCCCATTAACACTTTTCAAGTGAAAATAAAAGTAAATGCTTACCAAATCTTTTTTAAGTATCACGTATTATCTCACAGTGTAATCTGGCAGAGTGGTAGACGTGACAATGAGGAAAGCATACAGGACAGCTACACGCTCAGGATAAACTGATTATCTTGCACAGGTAGCCACACTGAAGGTATACAGCCACAACTCATGCAGGCAGATCCAAAGTGCTGCAGATCTGCGGACAGATCCAAAGGAGGGAGCTCAGGCGGCTTTGTTAAAAGCAGTCAGCAGTAATAATGGTCAGATGCCAAACAGCAACAATCGTTTTGGTGGGTTTTTTTACATATTCCAAGGACTACTGAGGCCATACCTACACTAAAACTACTACCATCCAGACTAATCTATTTACCTCAGATCTGCTTATGATTTCAAGCTATGTATTACTTGTAGACATATCCACATTCCTTAGAACATAGGAAACACTCTCAGCACATGATGCAAGTAACACTTTTCAACCAACTCGTTAGTATTTGAATAGCTGCCATGGTTGTAGGCCCACAACACATACAGTTTCTGCACTTTTGTAACAATCGGATGCCTGTAACAGAAAATTTCTAGCCATAAAACTGTTGTCTCCCTGGATCAGCTGCTTCAGCTATAGCTAGAGGTAATGAAAATTATGTGAAGGGAAACTGTAGTAGAAGGGAGTAATTGAGATGTTTCCCATATTTACTGCTGAATTACTTTGACAAAACAAAACCTAAGACATTTTTCCTAAAAGTGCTCAGATTTTAATGCCAAAAATTTAATAAAGCACAACTGTACCCCATTTTATCTCTGTCCATTTTTTTAAAAACAAAATTTTAAAAAACTTAAGAAATTAGCATTTCCTTGCTGGAAAGTATGTTTTTATTAAATGTTTCCTGCCATAGGCATGTATATATGTGGGTCTTACCTAAAAGACAGATGTTAGTCACCCTGGGAATAATTCACCCACTCATTAAACACCAGTATAATACTGTAGGAGCGGACACAAGAGCATACAGAACAATGTAGTGGAAAAGTGCTGAGGTACTAGCATGGCAATGAAACTAACAGGCAAAATTCTTTCTACAGCAGGAACTGGTACAGAACCCCAGATGTCCAGGAAACCAATGTACCAACACGTAAAACTAAAAATTATGTATTTATATATGTAGCTACCAAGCTGTGTTTGGAACATTATATAGACGCCCTTGAAAAATAATAGGCTTGTTACTTTTGCATTTTTGTGACTCTATGAGAGGTGCACAAGTAACTGAAAACAGAAACAGGACAAAAGGGGAAAAATCTATTTCAGTTACACATGTTTAATTGCATTTAGTGAACTGAATTCTGCCAAGTCAATGGAACAGCATGTGACATAAACCAGTTTAAAATTAGCCCATGAGAATCTATCCAAGTTACAATATTTCCAAAATGTGAATACATATTAAGAGTTTCTATTGCACATAACATCATATTAGCTCCGTAATGCTTTGGTCCTGCTTCATGAATGAGAAATGCTTTAAAACTCAACCAAGTAGCAACACTAAATAGGAACAGCAACTCAAGAGACAGCCAACTGAACAGATTAAATATACTTTTTAATAACTGTAAAGCTGCACAGTGAAATAGAAATCCTACAAATAAAATAACTGCAAAAGTGCACACTTTATGTGCCCAGTGGCTTTTCAAAGGCTTATGGTGAGCAGAAATTTAATAACTCTGGTGACACTACCATGTTACAGCACTAATAAGATACGGAACATTTGGAGAAGTGTAGCAGCAAACAGCTATAACCAGAGTTGTTTGGAAATACTATCTCCAGATTAAATTAGCTCTACGAACACATGGACTGAAATTCATTTTGTTATTGTTTTCCTTTCTCATCTTAATATATTTAGTTACTGTAAACTACTACTAATGAGGTATTGGCTGGCTGTATTTACAGTAGTTTGATCTCTCTCCACATCTGGCTGGACCTATGTGCACATCTTGTAAATTTACCACTATGAGAGAAGATGATTGTTCACATGCACTCAAGGCTGAAGGTGTATTATGACCATAGCTGAAAGGTACTGGAGCAATACAATGCATCCTAGAATAGAAAGGTAGGAACAGCCCAGTACGTGATAGCAGTATATCACACACCTGAAAACAAAAGACACACACTGAACACAAGCTTCAACACTAACAGCTTCTAGAACTTCTAAATGTGCATATAGGGCCTCTGAGACACTGGGTTAGCACATGAACTACAACAGCTTTTTCTGAAACTATATAAAGCCTGAATTTTTGCTTTTGAAAGTACTAAATACTTGCAAGATGGCATCTGTCAGGATATGTCTGGTCTAAACATCCTGTAACGTAGAATTGAGCTACCCTAGTTTGCTTGAAATGGGGCAGCTTTGGCAATGGAAGAATCTAGTCAAAGCAATACATATTTAATGAAGTTCTGATACACAGCTGGACAAGGGACTATCCAGGGTGAGTTATTATAAAATATGATACAAAACTAGAGCAGAAGAAAGGGTGAGAAAAAAATATATTAAGAGAGACTGAAAATGTATGCAACATATTTATGCATATCAAGGCATTCTTTCTTTACTACATCAGTGGCCTGGCATGTGATGTGAGCAGCATAATAGTAATTTTATATATATGGTAAATATCTACCATCTGTGTTCTGAGGCACAAACTGTAAAATGCAGCATAAAACAATTAAAATCAACAGAGACAAATTTCAGGGTACAGAAAGCTTTTGATCCACAAAAATGGCAGATGTTATATTTGAGTGACTGAAGACCAAAAATAAGACTGAGAGCAAGTACAACTCAGTTTTTAAAAGTACAGCTCAATCCACGTGCCAAAGGGTTATTTGGCATGATCCTCATATTCCTACTGAGACAGAGAAAGAAAGAGAAAAATTTATTTTAAAACTTGAATTAAGTCACAAGCTAACGAAATTCAATAGCTCTTTCTAATGGATTTCAATAGGTCTTTCCAAGTTCAAGTTAAGAAATTCATAAAAATTTACACTGTATTGATACTAAAGCACAGATTTTTTTCAGAGCTTTAGGCTAGTGGACAGAAGCATTCATATTTCACTTTTTTAGCAAAGTATCCCTGAAGTACACTTGTTCTGCAAAAGTCTCAGGCCTTTCATTCTTTGGGCAGCACAAGTAGTATACTTGTAAGGACAAAACAGTAAACCGTTTATATGTTGTCTTTTTTGTTGCTGTTTAATGGTTTAATGTAGTCTTCCTTCTGAACACTTTCCAGCTGCATATCTCTTCAGTGAATCATGCGCCTTACAGCTTCTTTCAACTACAGCTAGTGCTGCTCTCCTTCTCCCTACGAAGTCTTCCTTTTGTTGCTTCTGCTGTTGCCACTGCCTATCTATTTTTCACTTTTTGAACTCCGTCATTGCTACTCCAGCTCCACTCTACATTCCACCTCCAACAAAGCAGATAGAACAGTTTTTCCTTCATTTTGGGCCTGTTCCTCAGAACCCTCTTTACCAGATGTTAAGATTTTTTTCTTTCACTAATATATTGAGTTTACTAGTGTACAATACTAGTGTAATGTTATTATCCCAGTGTATTGAGTTTCTGTGCCAAGGTGTTGGCAGGGTTTCTTCAGGTGCAGCCTCTGTGAGAAAAGACCAAGGATTGCCACCATGTTGAAGAGAGACAGCTCCAGACAGCTCCAAAATGGACCCACGGCTGAACAAAGCTGAGTTGATCGGTGATAACATATTTAAGAAAAAAAGCTGAGAAACAGGAGCAAGAAAAAAAATGTGAGAGCAGCAACTCTGCAGACACCAAGGTCAGTCAAGAAGGAGGGGGAGGAGGTGCTCTGGACATGAGAGATGAGATTCCCCTGCAGCCTGTGATGCAGACCATGCTGAGTCAGGCTGTCTCTGAAGAATGTGGATAGCACCACACTGGAGCAAATACCTGCACTGCAGGCCCTGGAGGACCATATGCCAGAGCAAGTGGATATTCCCTGGATAAAGCCACAGCCCATGGAAAGCCCATGCTGGAGCCATTTTTTCTTGAAGGACTGTAGCCCATGCAGAGGACCCATGCAGGGGCAAGGGAAAAGCATGAGGAGGATGAAGCAGCATAAAAACCTGTTACTGTCCGACCCCAAAGCCCATTTCCCATCTTCCTGTGCTGCTGAGGGAAAGGTTGTAGGAGGTAGATGAATTAGGAACAGAGGAAAGTTAAACCTGGGAAGGAGCATGTGGGTGGAAAGCATTTTTAGTTTTGAATTCTGTTTCACACCATTCTACTCTACTTTTAATTGGCAGTAAGTTAACTTTCCCCACATTGAACCTGTTTTGCATGTGATGGTAACTGGCAAGTGATCTCCCTGGTCTTCTTTCAGTCCACAAATTTTTCTGTTTTATTTTGTCCCCCTGTACTGTTGAGGAGGGGCAGTTACAAAGCAGCAGGGTAGACACGGGGCAGCCCACCAAGATCAACCCACCACAGCCAGATAATGTTCAGGTGCAGGAACCCCACAAATGCTCATCTGACTCACTGTACTTCTATGTATTCATTAAAGAAGTAAGCTCCTGCCATCAGTCAGAACCATCATACCAAACAAATGTTCTTCAAATGTACCTAAATGTAGCCCTTACAGAAAAGTAAAGCTTCTGGAGAAATAAAGTACACAACAATATTCTTAGTTATATCCATCCTGAATAAGGACGATTGAAAACGGGTATTTTTTATCATTTGCAAACCTATAAACAATTGTATAGAATTATAAGGTATCATCACATTATGACCAAATTAATGTTTAGATACATCTAGGCACAAGCAGAAAATAAAGAGTAACCCAGGTAAAGCAAATCCTTGGGACTTATTACAAAAAAAAAATTCTCTGTAACAATGAAAAAAGTTCATCCAACTTAACCAAAGGAAATGTCTTTGTCATGTCTGTCGAAAATCAGTTACCTATATTAGTACAAATACCTAACCTGTTCAAGCATCATTACAGCAATGAAGGCTTTGGTGAGAGTATATAATAGGATGCCAATTAATAACGTGGATTTCTTCAGAAGGGTTACTTAATCACACATTCAATGTGAAGAATGATTCTGTTGGAAAGAAATTATACATTCATCAAACTAATCCCGTATTTTATGTGAAAATAAGAGTTAAACTAAGTTCCCATATGGTAGGCTTACTGACAATAATTTTATCTTTAAGAAAGGTACTTTTCTGTTTTGTGTATCCAACAGATCTTTCTATGTGAATTTGTCAATAAATTTCTTTTCAGATTAGCTGTTAGAGAGCTTTATACATGTATTGTGTCTAAAATGTAACTGATTTTTTTATCCTTATTAGATCAGATTTCTCTGCCAGTAGTTTAGAATTCCTGTAATTAAAGTCATCACCTCCATGGAATTTACAGCTACAAAAATGCATGTTCTTCTTTATTTTCAGAATATAAATTTTAACAGATGTTTTATCTTTAATGTCATTTTGCCAGTTTTAATTTCCAGTTCGACTGCATCTTCTTTCAGGAAAGAGGCACACTTACATATGCTGTATTTCCTTGAATAACTCACAATGCATTTAGTAACTTTTATGTCAACTGAGTTCTCTCTGAGCTACATGACATTATCTGCAGTTAACTATGAGAAAATTAATACCAGAACTTTTAAATTCAATTGATAACGTAAAGCTATATATCAAACTCAATTATTTATAAAACAAAAAAATCTGTGTTAAAATGTCATTGTTTCCAGAATGAAATTAAGAGACTAAAGATAAAAATCCAAGTAATCAAACTATTCATAGTTTATTTTGGTTTTTCTACACACTGCAGTCCAATGTTATATACAACATGCTCATCCATTATCTAGAAATATCTAGTTTAATTTGGTCCAGCAAGATGGGATAAAATTGAGATCCAGCTACAGAATAATCAGTAATATAGCTTGAAATCAAATTGTTGATTTAAAACAGTTGTCTCATGTCAGTGTGAGCAGCAACTTCCACAGACCATGTAGCACTGATATATATGAAGAACGAATGAATAAATCAGTGGGAAAGTCTCGAAGTAGATACTAATTGCTGCCAAGACTATTTGAATAAAATACTATTACGACAATGCCAGGTATAGGTAATAGCAAGCAAATACTGAACTTTTCCTTGTTATTATCACTACAGGACCAATGCTGATTACATCAGCATAGACATGGTGAGGCTAAGATATCAATGTGACTTCCAGTACCCTGCACAGAGGACTAGCATGCGTGCAGTAAGTCTGATGTATTACAGCACAGATGAATATTGACTCTAATGTTACCTATGATGGCCACCTCTACAGGACTTTCTGTGGGGTCCCACAAATAGTTTTACCACCAAAAGAACAGAACAGCCCCAAGAATCACACCACATGCCTGAGAGCATTATTCAAAATTCTTCTTGAACTCTGTCAGGCTTGGTGCTGTGACCTCTTCCCTGGGGAACCTGTTCCAGGGCTCAGCCACCCTCTGGGTGAAGAACCTTTCCCTGATATCTACCCTAAACCTCCCCTGATCCAGCTGCATGCCATTTCCTCGGTCCTGTCACCAGTCATGAGAGTGAAGCCATCAGTATCAGACTCTGCACTTCCCCTCATGAGGCTGCTGAAGACCACAATTATGTTTCCCCTCAGCCTCCAGGCTGAACAGACCAAGTGACCTCAGCTGCTCCTCACAGAGCTTCCCCTCAAGGCCCTTCACCATCTTCATGGTCCTCCTTTGGACACTCTCTCTAATAGTTTAATGTCTTTTTTGATTTTGTGGTACCCAAAACTGCCCCCAGCACTC
>VZTD01000483.1:1610287-1722386 GCA_013397725.1 Rhagologus leucostigma
TGGCCCTCCTGGCTTCCAGGGCACTGCTGACTCATGTTCAACTTGCCATTGACCAGGACCCCCATGACTCTTTCCTTGCACCCAGGACCCTAGACATCCTATTGGCTGGACTGACACTGGAACAAGGACTGATGATCCTTCCTTCCTTCCTTCCTCTCTCCCCCTCTTTAATTCATCTCTTTCCTTCTCCCTTCCCTTTCACCCTACCCCTTTATACAAAACCCCATACCATGTGTTCATATAGTAGGTCAGGGACTAGCATACCAATTCCCATGCCAAGTGTGCAATTTACTAATAAAATTTGGTGAGTTTTTGTGGACCTTATGACTTTTGTCATTCCTTTTGACCATCACATTGCCTGTCAAATTCTATATGACTCTGTGAGAGTCTTCTTGACAAAAAGTAGCAAAAAATTGTCTTTTTAGATATTGCAAAACTAGTTAGCATACAACATCAGTTGCAATACAAGTTCAGATATAAAGAGATTGGGACGCATTTTACTCTGATCTATGAATAAAACCTCAAACAAGAAGGCTGAAAAAAAGGTTCATCTTTCAGTGGCTCAAGTGGAGTCAGTTGTCTCTACCTACATATTATCTAGGTCTCTGCTTCTCAGTATGAGCGTCATTAATCAGACCGCCCTATCATGTTGGGATTTTACAGCTGTGTATATATATAACCTTTAGGTTATATACTAACCCATAAATTTGGGGAGATTGAAATCTGTGGTTATGTTTATTCCTAGAAGAGATATAAAAAGATCAGAACTATTTTTTTCTATTTTTCCTCTAGTTTTTGTTGTTGTTGTTTGGTTTTTTTGTTGTTTGGGGGTTTTTTTATATCTCAGGCCTATCATATCCAATCTTCCCTTTGCAGAGTCAGTAGTACGGCATAACATCTTTGGCATACTCAAACCAAAGCGTAAAACCAAAACTATAGTAATTCCAAATTTACAGCCACACAGTTAAATGTAAATTCATCAATTCATTGATCAATAATCATAGGTACAATGAATTCACTAATTATTTAAAAATTCTACTGAGAACATTGAAGTCTGTAAATTCTCTCACCCTTCAAAATCCACATGGGGAAAAAAAGTATTTTTAATTTGAATAACTAAGTACTTAAATAGTTAAAAACAAAATACAAAAAAAGTTGGAGAAAGCGGGCAACATTTTCTAGATTCTGTATGCATTAAGAAACATATTACAGTGTAAAATATTTTAGCTTTCAAAACATCAGCTTTAATTCCTGATCAACCTTGTGTTATTTGGGACCGTTGACAATTTGAGGACTCCTTAGAAATTACTGAAAATACAAAAATGGGGTTTGCCACAGATTCAAACATTGAGATCCCTAAAAATTGGGATCCCTAAAGTGCAATTATAAGGAAATTCTTTTCACTATAACTAGATGCCTTGCCATAAGAAGACCTGAAACCTTAATATGTTAGGACCTCAGATCCCTAGCAGAGAAGGAACGTAGGAGTTCAGATGAGTCAATATAAGTGTCTCATTTAGCAGTCATAGAAGGCAAAGAGATTAAGTTCAAGAAAGCAACAATCAGATTTCTTACTACTCAAGACAAGGCAGACCACAGCTTCTCCTGTCATGAAGATAGTTATCAGGTACAAATACAGCCCTGGAAAGTGTTTAACCCTTTATTAATGGTTTCTGTAAGCTGTTGGGAACAGTAACAATAAAATAGTGCTCACAGTCAATGAAGTAAAGGAGGTGTTCTGATTATTTCACTAACAGCCCTTTTATCTAACAACTACTTATCTCAGCAGGAGGAATACACACTGTATTTAATGACTACATTTTTCTAAAACTTTTGCTCCTTCCTTTTCTCCCCTTCCTTTGTTCTTATACATATAAACCCTACATGTGGTAAAGGGACCAAACTGTTCACATATATACCAAATGAAATATTTTCACAGGTGATAAAAGCAATAAAAAGCAAGTTGTCTAATCCTTAGTTCTTCAAGTGTTTTCCATTCTCATCCAGCTGCTTCTTAGCTTTTAATGTTGCTGGCTATTCACCATTAATTAATGCAAAGATTTTACTTTCATTAGTTCTTTTAAAATATTTTCAAAAACAAACCCATCAACAAGTTTCCTTAATCACAGTTCTTCTTTTCATATTATTTCTAAATTGTGAGCACCAAAGATACAGCCTAAGCTTCCCAGAGAATCAAAATGACAGAAAGAAATTAGAAATTAGCTGCACAGGGCTGTTTCCACTAGACCAGGTTGCTCAAAGCCCCATCCAGCCTGGCCTTGAACACTTCCAGGGATGGGGCAACCAAAACTTCTCTGGGAAACCTCTTCCAGTGCCTCACCACCCTCACAGTAAATAATTTCTTCCTAGCATATAACCTAACTCTACTCTCAGTTTGAATCCATTGTCCCATCACTACATGCCCTCATAAAAAGTCTCTCCCCCAGCCCTCTAGAAGGCTCCTTCAGATACTGAAAGTCTGCAATGACATCTCTCCAGAGCCTTCTCTTCTCCAGGCTAAACAACCCCAAATCTTTCAGCCTGTGTTCATGGGATTGGTGCTCTAGCCCCCTGATCATCACCCTCTTTTGGACTAGGTCCAACAGATCCATGGGCTTCTTACTTTGGGAGCTACAGAGCTTGATGCAGTAGTCTAGAGAGGTTTCATGAGAGTTGAGTAGTGTCATTTGAGAAATCCTTCAGAAAAAATTATCACTTGGTCTACAGGAAATTTTCAAACTTGAACACAAATAGATTCAAGAATAACAATTTCTTATTAAGAGAAACCCACTTGTTATCAAGTATTTATTTTGCTAAGAGGTATTCATCCTGCCTGTAGAAAAATGTGTTTATAGAACTAACGGAGAGAGCAGTTCAGATACTAAGAACCGCAACCTGTACCAAGTGCTGAAAACAAACGTGTTACTGTGCTCGAATGCACAGCATGCATAGCATCTCCTATCATTAAGGACATTATCAAAACCTTTACTATCCAGATGGGAACTGAGGCACTTAAAGATTAAAACATTTCCTCAGGACTATGCCATTTAGCTGTGAATAACCAGGAATCAAAAATGTTCCTGTCAACAGTTCACATGCTTATCATGCTACATTGACTGTCTTCCTTAAATCACACAACTCTTTTATGCAGGAAATTAAGCCAACCACAAATACACTTTCGTGCTGGGTTTGGCTGGGTAGAGGTAATTTTCTTCACAGTGCCCGGTATAGGGCTGTGTTCTGGATTTCTGCTGAACACGGAGTCGACAATCTAGAGATGTTTTTGCTGAGCAGGGCTTACACAGAGCCAAGGACTTTTCTGCTTTTTGTACTGCCATCCTGGCCAGGAAGTTGGGGGTGCATGGGAGGTTGGGAGGAGACACAGCCAGGACAGGTGACCCCAACTGACCAAAGGGATATTCCAGATCATATGGGATTGTGCTTAGTGTATAAAGTGGGGGGAAGAAGGAGGAAGGGGAGGATGTTTGGAGTGATGGTTTTCGTATTCCCAAGTCAACATTACACGTGATGGGGCCCCGTTCTCCTGGAGATGGCTGAACACCTGCCTGCCCATGGGAAGCAGTGAATTAATTCCTTGTTTTGCTTTGCTTTGTGGCTTTTGCTTTCCCTATTAAATTGTCTTTATCTCAACCCACAAGTTTTGTAGCTTCTACCTTCCCGATTGTCTCCCCAATCCTGCTGGTGAGGGAGTGAGTGAGTGGCTGTGTGGGGCTTGGCTGCTGCCTGGGGTTAAGCCATGACAACTTTATACTCTAAAGAAGATAATTATAGTTATGAGTTATATCTTCTTCATACAAATACAGAGGTTTGTACATCTCAAACATCAAAAAATGAAACCTTAACAGCTATCAAAGCAAGGGCATTTAATCAGACTGCTTGAAAATCATGCATTTGGTTTTATTACACTCATAATTATCACCTGATTGCCAAATCTGAGAAAAAATGCTATTATGAAAAACCATAACCCTATTTTATAAAGATTCAGAAGCTTTCACATGAATAGCATTCCTGCCATAACAGTACCTAATATTCCTATTTTTTCTATAAAATCAAATAACAAAAATAAGCCATGTATTTTATAAAGACAAAAGGAGAAGGTAAAAGCCTATAAGGTCTGAAGAACAAAGATCGCCACAAAATAATAGGACTATGATACTTAAAGCAATACTGATTCTTTACAAAAGTATAAAGATAATACTTCCCAAGGACACTGAAGTGGAGAACAGTGCTTAGCACAAAACATTTTAATGAAAGCAAGAAGGACACAGACAGTTCAATCTGCATATATCCAAAGAGAGTTTGCAGCTTGCCAGAATACCCAAACCTAAAGATATCCTGTCTAAGGAAGATCCATTATCTTCACTCAGGGAAAAGCTTAAGTCTTTAAGGACCAATGAGAATGTATTTGTCTTCATTCAGTGGTTTGTTATTTCCAGAAGGCAAGGGAGCTGGGGAGGAAGCTGGTTGTTTTAATTTGGTCTGAAAGAATTCAGCACGACTTCTCTTCGAAATTTATACTTCCTTTTGGTTTCAGCTATGATGGAAATGATATTAGGAAATCCTTGGTGGATAGCCTAGTGTTTGTGGTTTCAGTCTCCTCTGGAAGCAGGGATCTGAAAGAAATACAAAACTGAAATATAACAGACAAAACCTGATTTCTTCCGAGGATGCAGGAACACCAAGCCAAGTCTATCTAGCCCAGCATCCTGTCTCTTGTCAGTAGCAGATGCAGATGGGAATGTAAGAACAGAAGCAGCATACAAAAGTAGTTCTCTAGAACATTTTCCTTTGAGTCATATGATTTGTGGCTTCCAGACTTTCTGAGCCACAGGCAACAGCCTTCATAGATTTTCTTTTCATAAACATATCTAATGAATTTTTGAACCCTTTAATATCCCCAAAATCCTGGGATGATATGCTTTTACAGCTTTACATTGTACTGTGTGAAGTATCACTTTTTGCTTGCTGTGAACCTGTCACTTGCAGTTACTATTTCATTCCGTCCAGGTCTTGCATAAAAGACAATAAAACCTGTTCCCTGATCAAATATCTACTACACTTGTGCTTTTCTACACTTCTACAATCTTCAGGTTCTTGGAAGATGGGAGTTTTGTAGAGTATGTGGTAAAAAAAAAACAGGCAAACTGGAAGGAGGGAGGCAGAACACAACCGCTGATTTTATCTGAATGTTTCATCCATAGATACATTAGCTTGCAGTTATTCATCCTGAAAAAGAAGCTGCATTCATTTCTCACATCATACACTGTTAATCTTCTGTAACTCTGTACAAACTCTAAACTACATTTGCATAATCAAATTTTCTACTACAGCTGGCTTTCTTGCACTCTCCTCTGAGGGGAGAGAAAACAGGCAGAATCAGAAAAAAAAAAAGGCAGGGGGGATTGTAGGAAGAAAAGTATTCTTTTTGTAGGTGATCAAATGGAAAATTCCTGTCACAGGGTTAATCACATCATCATTCTTTGCCAGAAGAGCACTCTGTTATCTCTACCTAAAAGGATGATTGCAAGCATACATCTCGTAAGAAAGTATTATAAATGCAAGTTAACTGTGACTAAGGTCCAATTAGCACTTGTCAAACTTTTGGAGTAGTTTTTAAACTGTTAATTTGTTAATCAGTTGATGTACTTTCTCTATGTGGATATGTGTATTAGAGAAGATTATAGTAAGATTAGGTCTTTTTTCTTTTTTTCTGTTAGTTCCTTGTACAGCCCACTGTACTTGTACAAGACAGACGATGGCAGAAAAATAAAAAACACTGATCATGGAAAATGGGAAGTTGAGACTTCTTCTTTCAGCAGTGGTGCCAATTTATTGCTGGCTGTGAGAAATCGTCAAACTATGGCCGCTGACTGCTGATGGACTGAGATACCTGACCGACATTTCCATCTGGACTGCAAGATTTTTGGAGTAGAGGTTTTTTTATTCATTAATATAAATAACCAGAGGACACAATGGAATCCAAACACCTACATGTTGCTGGGTACGACCAGCAAATACTGGAATACATAAACTAGGTGATACATTTCAGTCTTGCAATTTTCTTAACATGCAGCTCCAGGAAGACCGCTAGAGGGCCCACAATTATTTAAAGTTTTATTCTCCATTTTGCACTGCACATAAACAGTGAACAGGAACTTTCAATGGATATGCCACAGGTTATTGAAGACAGCAATAAATTATTTTCACAATAGTCAGTCTTCAGGAAATGTAGTGCTTAAACACTAAGACCAAGATCAGCTTAAAGCCTGATCAGATGTTACTTTGTTGAGCCCAAACATTTTGCTGAAATGTTTCAGGCTCAGCATCATTCTGAGTGATCTTCCACAGGACTCAAAGTCACAACAGCCCACCAGACGTGGACTAAATGTTAGCACTTCACAACTTCAAAAGCCAAGGGCGATAGCCCAGCCAAACTGCCATGTGGCCAAGGAAGATGGAATCTTGGTCTCTATGATTACACATGCTCAGAGCCACCTTTCTAGGTGTTTGCTGCAAAACTTGAAAAGTGATGCAGTAATCTGGCTCTTAGTGGACCCATTTGGTGGCTGCAGGGTCTAGAACAAGTTTTCTCCTTATTTATTATTCAGAGGAAATTTGGATTTTATATATAGATGCATGTATATGCATATCCCCCCCCTCAAATTTGGATAAAATAAAAATATTGAGGAAAAAAAACTATTTGAAAGGCAGAAATACTGATTCTCAAAACCTTTACTAGCATTGTTATTATCATGCTATAAAATAAATTTGAACACTAGAAACAGTCAAAATCCCTCTTCTTTTTCCATCCTCCTTCTTCCCTCCCTTTTATCTGTCCAGGTTTCTGCACTCAAGCAGATATCCTGTTAGGTTTAGATATTTCCTCCCTTATGCAAGAAAAAACAAGTGTCAAAACCCCACTATTAACCAGGCAAGAGAAGTGACAAGAAAGAGATTGTCCATAATGTACCATCTGAACACGAGAAAAAGGTTTTCCTTGAAAGCTGTCACCATGTTGTATACAGAAGCACAGCTGTCTCTTTCCAAAGCTTAGTGGTTTGTCACCATCACCATTATTATTCCAAAAGATAGCGAGAATCACAAAAGCTAGTAAGAAAAAGAAGTAATCCATCCCCTCTTCTTCTTCCCTGTGAGAATCAAACTGTTTCTGTAAGACAGCTCAAAGATGCTGTCGTGGGGGGAAAATTAAAATTGATACGGATTTTTTTTAAAAACAGAATTAGACAGTCTTGTATAATATTAACCTCTCCCTATGGGTTTCAGTTGGAGTGAAATATGAGATTCTCCCATCAGTCTTGATTCTAACCGTCCTTTCACGAGAAAGAACAAATTATCTCAGTCACAGCAGCAAAGCCAATGCTGACATGTACAGTAAATTGTTGTGAGGAACTAAGGTGTATTGCTGTGGCCATGCACCTGGAGTGAGCAATATGAACATAAAGTATTTCTCTAGGGAAATCATAAAGCTTTGTCTGTTTCAGGAAAATAAAAGTGAATCCCTGGTTACGGACAGATTCTTCTGTAGCTGAACAGCCAGCTACTTACAATAGTAGCTTTAGAAAGCAATTTAACAACAGCCAAGCTGGCTCTGATGCTGCCTTTTCAAAGTGCAATACAAATCAGTTTCAGCTGGCTGAGCATCTCTCCCACCAGGGCTGCAGTACCTCGGATTCACACTCCTGTACAACATCATCCAGTAATTAAAAGAACATCAGTAAGCTCTGGCTTTTCAAAGGTCTGAAAGGCATACAACGTATACAAGTGTTTTCTCTTTATGCCAGAATCTAGTTTTGAGTTCCCTGAAGTCAGAAGCAACCACAATCCCTAGAAGGTCTTCTGACAAAGTCAGTAGACGTTCCTGTCATTCATTTCAATGCCATCAGGATTCCATATTTTGTGCTTACCATTTAAAGACTACCACCTTGCATCAGTCAGCCAGAATGAAAGACTGTCAGGCCTCACTTGAAAACTGCCCTGAAGTCGGCTGTAACGTGTCACAGAACAAAGAAGGAAGCTTCTGCTAGCGGGAAGCCAGACTGAGAGCGTTTGCCTCACAAATTGAAGCCACAAGTTCATATTCTCCAGCATTTGCCAAAACCAAATTTTGAACTTTGTAATTATCACATTTGGGTTTAGTTCCATGTTGCTCACTACTGAAGCAAAGTTGTCTCAAAGACAGCTGTATGGAAAAAGTTCTGTGTATACTTACCCAAAGAAAAATACTAGGCCCTAGGGAGCAGATGCGGAGAGCACATGGACTATCCAGAGGGAAGAAGAAAAAAGGGAGGGAGGCAGGGAAGGAAGGAAGGAAGAAGTCTTACACAGTGAAAAGAAACTAAGATACTATAATCAAATGGATGAACACTAGGAGTCAAGTGAGGAAAAGAAATTGGTTGGTAGGAACAAAGACATGAAAGAGATAAAGTAGTTACTGGGGTACAGGGAAATTTGAGGGTTTGAAGGGAACAGGAAGGGACAAAAACGGGTGAGAACTAGTATAAAAAGAGGCAGAAAAGTTGCATTTTACTTTAATCAAAAAACCAAGAGCTTCTCATTGGAGCTTACAGGACATGAATGTCTGATTGCAGTAATATTCCTACTGATATGTATTCCTGGTTATTCAAAGATAGAGAGCACCCTTCTACTTCTTGCCTGCCCTCTGCAAATAACCAGTCTAAATAACTGATTTTTGTAAATGGAGAAAGTAAAATTTTAATAAAATCTGTGAATATCATCATGGAATAAAGCAGCCACTTTTATACTCACAGCCTTAGAAAGAGGAAAAACTGTGTTTATCATCAGCAAGTCAACTATAAATACAATTTGAATTAGTTTTCTAAAGGCCCTGCATTTAAAAAATTACTTTAAAAAAAAATCAATCTAGGTTTAGTTAGGCAATCATTATAAATTATGGAAAACTACTACAGTGATGTATGGCACGATTTGAAAAACAAGAAAAAATATTAGGGAATTTTTTTCAGACGGAACATTCAAGATTTTGGAAAACCAACAAATAAAGAATTCCAGTAATCTAAACCATAATATTTCAGGGGTGAAAAGTGCCTCTTTTCATAATAGAAAGAAATACCTACAATCTAGCAATATTTCAGTGATAAAAGGCAGTTCCTTATATACACAAGAAACAATCCTCAATCAAAGGTAACCACTAGACACCTGTTTGAAGTAGAACTGGAGGCCATCGAAGGTTAGAAAAATAGGACTGATACTTCTCAACAAATTTAAGAAAACAGTCAACTAGCAACTTCACTTCTGCGTTCAGAGACATCTGAAACATTAATGATTTAATGCCTGATAGACAAAAAAAAAAGACAAGACCCAGAGAGGTCGCGTTTCAAAGACACTCATAACTGTAGTATCAGCATAAAAATGGAAGATAACAACATGATGATGAAAAATTTTTCTTGTGGCATAATAATTGGCAAATTTGCACAGCAGAGGAAAATAGTACAACTCACCCCATCACAGGAAGATTCCTGGAGAAATGAAAAATACATGCAAGCATTGCTCTCCAAGAGACCCCAAACATACATATAAGACAGTGGCCTATGTGAGCATTAACTTGGTGCATCATTTAGGGTCATGAAAGGTTTCACGTGACTGTAGTGAAAAATTCTTAATTTATCCACAAAATAAGTTCAGGAGGAGAGCTGCACAAACGGTTCTGCCAAGCAGACTGAGACGGAAAATCACTTCAAAATAACTGCCCAGTGAAACCGTAATAGTGCTCTATATCTCCTGCCCTGGATCTGGGCAGTTTGCTTTGTATCCAGCTGGAGGGTCTACCTGCACAATAGCACATACCATAAAATGGCTGTTCCCTGAAGCTGTGGCACATGCTACAGGTGGAGAGTGTACTGGAGGATTAGATTCAAAAAAGCACTTGGCAGACCGCAGAAAAGGTACCAAAACCCCAAATCAGGAGCTTCTTGATACATGAGCATTGTGGAATATGACCCAGAAATTCCACCTAGTGCTGTTAGACTACAATTCCAAACACTAACAAATAAGGCAGAGGTGGGGGGAGTCCAAAATCTCACATCTATCATCCCACATCTATCTGAAACCTAGTTAGCAATCATCACAAATTTTGTATACAGAGGCCTGAATTCTAGAGGCCATGATATCTAAATGTATTTTAGCAAAAAGTGTAACAACTACTCCACCTGTCCTTTGGTTTTGCTGGTTCTGTCCCCTATACGAAAAGGTGGCTTCCATCCCATTCAGCTTTCAGCTGAAGCAACACAGTCACCTGTTCAGTTCTAGATGCTTGTCTGATTTACAAAAGTATGTATGACCTGATGTTCTCCAAATATACAAAATGTCTGCTTTATGAATCAATACCAGAATGTTAGCAGGTAAAAACTTCTAGCAGTTCTGTAGAAACTACTCAGTGAGCCTCTTTCAGACCTTTGAACAATTCCAGCCCTAATTTTTTTTCCCTTCTGAAGAGACAACCAATACTTTTTGTAGATTAATGGTGTCCAGCATTATGCTTGGTAGACCATTATGCCTGATAGACAACATGTGACAAGGAGGTGAACCCACCAAAGGAAAATGACAACCCTCATGCCAGACTGTTGTCACAGATAAAACAGGTGAGCACAGATTGATAGAAGCCAACCAACCCGAGTTTTATGAGTCACACCTTGTCACTGATTTAACCAGTGCAAAACAGAGTTCATTTGTCAGCATCTCTGCAAAAGCAGATTCTCCAGTAAGCAATTTCATAGCAGTAATCCAGCTTTAGCAAAAATTCAGGCAAGCTAAGGGGAGAAACTGTAAAGAAATGTGACTTCTCATTCAATTATTAAGTTGTTTGATGTCATTTAACCACTCATTCTGTATGCACTGAAATGGAAATATTTATTTTAAGTACTATTTTCTACCCTTTCTCTTTTTATATCATATCAACAGACTTTTTTGTTCATCTCTAGGGACAGCAATCTGCTGCTACTTTTCCATTGAAAAGTTCACAATATGGAGAAGCATCAGGAACAATTAGTAAAAAATGCTGATGTGAACTCAGAAGAAAGTCTGCGTAGACTCTCCAAGGAAATATTTAGAAGCGCAAGAAAAAAAGCAGCCAAAAAACCCTCTGTCATTTTATGTACTTCAGGAAGTATGCAATAATTTATGGATAAACTGCGCCTATTGAAAAGTCTGTAAGGAGAGCTTCAAAGTAAGTGGGCTTTTTTCCCACTCAGTATTTCCATTATCTGCATAAGCTTTTGCCACCTTGCAGCAAAATCTCCTGTGATGGGCTACATCTGTTGCTGCATGTTGAGGCATGCTGCCCTCCTTCCTCTTCCCCCTGCCTACTCAAGAATCACAAGCCAATATTCACTACTCTATTCCCAGCCTTCTGCTCATCTGATAGTTCTTAGCAGAATGGTCCCACGAAAACCAGACAAGGTATAGGTCTTGCACACAAGAACATCAAGCAGTAGGCAGAGTATGACAATATGTACCCTCTGCCAAAGCCACTGGACTTACAGTAAAACAGTCTATTCAGCAGAATGTATTTCTAGGGAGAAGACATTCTTTTTAGCACTTTGTAGCAAAGCCAGTTCCTGCAGGTCTTCCTGTTCTGTAACATTCATTTGACACTGAAGGGGACTAGATACATTTATATTTAAACAGCCACATAATATCCCAATTTGCAATGTATGTTTAATAAATATGCATGTTTTAATTAGGACAGGTCACAAAGTAGCTAAAAATAGTTAATGAAACAGCTGAACTTCCTAGAACTTGAATACATTTTCTGCCAGAGTTAATCACTTTCACTAATCTCAAGAGCTTGCTTACTCTACCTCCAAATATTACAATTTCTGAGTAAGGTAATACTCATTAGGAAATAAAAGTATTAGAATATGACCTCAAAAGCAACATTAAAGCATCAAATTTTCTGGTTCATATGTGTAGGAATTCTATACACTCAAGATCTGTTTTATTATGATGTTTCCTTTGATTGGAAATTTTTGAAGACTTTTGAAGTCTCAGGATAACAGACCTGCTAAGTAAATTGCTAAGCAGTACAAATAAAGCAATTAAGATCTAACTGGCTCTGACAAAGCCCTAAAAGGAACAGCCTGGATCTGTTGGATTACCTCTTCCCCTTCAGAAGGCCTACTGGCTATTCCTTTCTGAAAAAATCACAGATGTCTTAAAATTGAATGGTCCACAACAAGCATGTCTCATCTGAACTAAATAGATCTGTATATTAACCAGGGAGGACATCTGGAGGCAACCAAAAGGAAAGTCTGAGAATGTTACCAGCTAAAATTTTGAAACCTTGTTTTGCTATGGTATTGAGTAATTTCTACAAACACAAGCAGTTCACATTCGGTCTTATGGTAAACCTGTCAATTAAATGGATGAACAGCTGCAGGATTCAAAAATCATTAACTACAGTGTAGTTGCCGCACAACTCCAGTGCAATCTGCCAGCTACTTCATAAAGTGCATCAGTTATCAAAGTGCAAAGCTTAACCAAGCTATATTAGCAAAAAAATCTATTTCGAAGAACCAAAGAATGGACTTAGCTTAAAATTTGTGTGAAAAATAATTTCAATGGCTTACTAAAAGAAAGAGATCAGTCTTCTATGCAGTCACCAGGTAATATGTAAACTACACCTAGAGGCCTGGTCAAGTGTAGATCGTTTCAGATACAGTGCCCATTAAAACATACATATTCAGTGTGCTAAGATCCAAAAGCACAGAAACATATAAAGTCACACACAAATACTTTGTCTACGCTACCTTTAACTATTCACTGGTGTGTCCTCCCCTCTTTTGTTAGGAGCAAAACTACGTATCAGTTATGGAGAAACCTATAGCCAGAATTATAAGGAAAGGATAGAGGGCCTAAAATGGTTATAATTTCCTCTACTTTCCTCTCATAGGGCAATACTGCAGCCATGAGGTCCTCTTGTCCAGCTATACCACAGCTACATTCAGCCCTAAGCTGCTAGAATCATGACTAAGAGATACAAAACTTTCAGCTCAGATGATAGAAAGGTGTTCCTTCAAATGCAAAGATGTCCAGCCTTGCTGCAGACGCTTAGCACACAGGCAAAATGGTCCTCAGATATTCTGGATTCACAGTCCACAGTTCATGATGCTGTTCCTCCTCCCCCCAAAACCACACACATATGCACAGGGTTTATATTCTATTATTGTTGTTGTTATTTTTTTTTATCATTGTTGTTGCTATTGTTATTGTTGTTATTATTGGGGGGGGAGGGAGGGGGTTTCTTTTCAGTTCATTCTCCAGTGATTAAAACTGCAGAAGAGAAGTTATGGCCCCAAATCAAAATTTTTGCCTCATTGGTATTATCCCTCTAAACACTCAAAGGGTGTGTGACAATATCGCTGTCAAAGTACAGCAAGATCCTATCACACTAGAGGTTACCAGATATTACAGTAATAAGACTATGCTGAACTGTTTTTCATTCTGTCTTTTTTTGCATCTTTAAGAAGTACTGCCCTGTATTTTAAATTTTCAATATTAGAAAACACTACCCTAGCTACAAAGCATATGGTTGTGAAGATATTAGCATTTCAGTATCTATCCAAGATACAAAAGTAATTTCAAAAATGTAATTATGGCTTTGAAGATTACCCAATTAGTGTGAAAAAGTACTTTGAACAAATGTGGAGCTCTTTGTCTAAACTGAATTAATATAACATCATTGAAAGTCTCAAATTTTTAAGATTTGCTTTCTATGTGAACATCACTATTTTTCTAAATATTTTATGTTGTCAGCATCATCTTCACCAATTACTAGGAGCTGGCTTATGGCTACCTCAGGCTACGTGAGGAGTAGGAGGAACACCTAATTAGTTGACTGAAAGTGGCATATAATCAGCAGGTGACATATGCCACATGTGAGACAGGAAGGACACCTTAATATTGAATACTGTCCAAGTAAGGGGGATTCTTTAAAATGAACATTAGATAGCTTGTTCTACTATCCTTAGGTTCTTCCCACATACAACCATAATCTTGTTTCAGTCAAAGAGCAGACTCCAAAGGTTTTAAAGCTGGGAAGGTAAAATAAAGTCTAAAAAGAGCAGGATATATTCTTTAAGGCAATACAAGCATACTAAAATTTGTGTTTTACAAATGGCAGGTTTAGGCTCTGACCAAGAGTTTTCAAGCTCGACAAGTTCGTGACTGTCTTAGTCCTGCCGGTGAACCATTACTTAGAGGTCTAATATTAATGTAGTCAGTGGAAGAATTCATAGAGTTACTATGAACTTCATCACTATGAACTAAATGCCCTTTAGTGAACTAAAGATATCAACAAAGCAGCAATATCCTGCTCTAGAAACACAGTGACCATATCAGCTATGAAAACTCTAATCAAAGCAGATTCTGCAGTGTGTATTATTTCTTCTCTCCTATAATCCACACCATTCCAAAAGCACAGTAAGTCTGCCTTTCAAAGGTCCAACTTTCAGGGTTGTATTTTGACTGACAACAGATTTTGAGTTATCCAGAAGTTACTTTGCTACTATTTGGCAACTCACATTACAATATTACAAGATATTCTACACAGGAAAGGTTTTTTCCATTCTTCATTCAGTCAGAATTGGATAGAAATTCACAATAATCTAGAACCGCATTATCCCTGCTTCATAAGAAGTACTGGAATTGGATAAAAGCACAACAATTCCCTTTTTAAGAGATCACCTGCGAACAGACATAAAAATGACACATATAGGTTTGCATTCTGGATTTATAGCAATGCAAATTACAGCACCACTGCCTCTAGTATAACAACAAATGTAACATAAATAACAGGGTCCAAAACAATTATCATCAATATAGGTAAGTTATTAGCCCATTGCCTCTAGACTACAACCACCTAATTATATCATAAGTGCTGCTAATAACTGTCAGGTGTTATCATGTTAAAAACAGCTTTCCACTTTAACTATTATGGTAAGAAACTAATATATTTAAGAAATCAGCATAAAGGCATTAGTACACATGATTTCTGATTAGCATCAATGCAGTGTAAGACAAAGTTTCAAACACTTCAAATAATTTCCAGCTCCTCTTTAATAAACCATGTGGTATCTGAGTTTATTCCTCACTGACATTTTTTTATACATATATGTAGTGGACCACCTTCAAGCACCCCTAATCGTAGAGTTGTAATGCTGCTCCTCAGAATGTTTTCGGAAGCTGTAGCTCCACGCCACCTACTTACTAATAGTGCCTACTGTTTGTATAACTTTTACAACTACATTCGTTCTGGACACGGATGTCTCTAAATAAAAACATTGTTTCAAGGTAAGGTGCTGGCATTGAGTTCTGTGACTGAATTTCTTCCCATTTGTCCAGTTTCCCACATTACTAAACCTCTCCATTCTGGGTTTGAAAATTAAGAGGAGTTCTTTCCAGCTGCATTTAATACAACTGGAGAAAAGAAGGTACTGATGAGGCAAGAGTCATGGCTTTCCAAGAAGGTGTCCTGTGACCACAAGATGAGCAAAAGTGGATTGGAAATGGTTTAAGATAATTCTGAGGAGCAAACCAGCCCTAACTGATCCAAGGTCAGGACAGCATAACTGTAACTTGAAAGCCACCTTCCACCTCTCCAAATCTGTTCCTATCTGCGCTGAGCGATACTTGGCTTGTCAAGCTGAGCTGAACAGAATAAACCCTATGATTATAATTTCCACATCACACAATGGTTCACAAGACCCAAGGCAACCCTATCAACCATAGTCAAAAACAAATTTCAGTTTATGTTCAGCACTAGATTTACACAATGAGGATTTTAGCAGAGAAATCATTAGACTACTCCACAACATTGCAGAAAAGAAAGAATAGATATGAGTAGTAGTTCAAATGACTTACAAATAAAACTGAGATAGATACAGTAACATCTCGTAGAAACAGAGTTGTATGGGTAGACATTGCATTCCTACCCTCACATAGGACCTACTGTGCTGCTTTGCACTGTGATTAAGTTAGGTTTTTTCACAGTAATTTGTACATGGCTATGTTTTGGTTTTGTGCTGAAAACAGTCTTGATAACACAGAGTTATTTTTGATATTGCTGAGTAAGGTTTACACCAAGCTAAGGCCTTTTCTGCTCCTCACCCCACCCCTCCAGCGAGGAGGCTGTGGGTGCACAAGTAGTTGTGAGGGGACACAGCTGGGACAGGTGATCCCAACTGACCAAAGGGATATTCCAGACCATATGGCATCATGCTCAGCATAAAAAACTGGGGGAAGTATGAGAAAGAGGGGATGTTTAGAGTGATGGTGTTCATCTTCCAAGGTAACTGCTATGCGTGATGGGGCCCTGCTCTCCTGGAGATGGCTGAACACCTGCCTGCCCATAGGAAGCAGTGAATTCATTCTTTGTTCTGCTCTGTTTGAGCATGTGGCTTTTGCTTTCCCTGTTAAACTGTCTTTAGCTCAACCACTACTTTCTCACTTTTATCCTTCCAATCCTCTTCCTCATCCCACTGGGAGGGAGAGAGTGGCTGTGTGGTGCTTAGTTGCTGGCTGGGGTTAAACCACACCACCTACAGAAACAAAACAGCATATATTTATAGGGAAACTATAGTAACAAACCGCCTTTAACAACGGATATCGATCACAGACATGGGGGGCCATTCTCTCCTATTGGGATCTTCTGGAAGTGTAGTGTCTCGAACTAGCAAAATCAGTCATGACAATGAGGACTCATGCTGTTTTTATCCATAAGGAGCAGAAATCAATCTTTTCTATAAGAACTGTGCATATATCCACCATTTTGAAAAATCCCTTTTTTTATGAAGACACAAGCTGGAGGATTTGAAAGTCATAATAACCAGAAATAATCACAATAGGCATGATGGCGAATAAAAAATGATAAGAGATTACATTAGAAGAAATATATTTTTTAGAGGTGATAGCTTGTCAAATGAGTATATCATATCATGTATCTTATTAGGGTTTTTTAACGGGGTCTCACTTTCCTTTGTGTTTTAATTGCCAAGAGCAAGAAGAGAGAGCTGGATTATATATTACGTGTAATAATATTGACAAAGACAACAGGTTGTAATAAGAATGAGAGCAAGCTAGGCATAAAAGAGAATGTTTAAGAATATGAAGAAGTGTGAAAAAGCACAGGGAAACAAATATATGCAACAGCTAAATAGAAAAATACATTAGAAACACACAGTTAAAATTACTATTGAGTCTTGAACAAGTTAAAAAAACACAACACCGGATACCCTTGAGAACAGGTTACATCCTTCAGCAAGAAATTCCCACCTTCAACAGTAAAAAGGACAAAGCAGTGATATGCCTTCCTGATCATAAACACCACAGATTTTCTGCATCCAGTGCAATTTAAAGGCTTAAATACTATTCCCACTGAAATTAAAAGGAATCTGTAACACTTAACACCTCATTAATGGCTAGCACTGCCAATCACGATTAGCCACTATAAAGAAAAGAATTTCTCTAATATAATGTGTTTAGCCACTGTAAGTACTGCAGTTATTCTCACAAGAGGAAAAGTGGCTGCTATTCCCCCATTAGCTTTTCACACATAATCCCAATCATAAAGTTACCCAGAACAGCCAATGCCTAAAAGACCAAAAAAAGAAAAAGAGAGTAAAAACTGAAGTTCAGCTAACACAAAAAACCCTATAAAATATTCAGCAGAATTTCTGAGGCAGGAAATACAGCACATCACAGTTAACACAGTGTGGTGCAGATGAAAGATATTCAGGGCTCAGACGCACACAGTAACTCATCTGATAGAAGAGCTGTATTTCCAAGGCTCCGGCACGTCACATACATCATCTAACAATATTCCCACTTCACACTTGTTCAAACATTATTCAGAGTCTGACAGCCTTTCAGGCCACTCTCTGCTGATTTCACTCATTCCTCACACTGTCATGTTGCTGCTGCTTCTTTTCACACAGCAAGCTGACGATCCCACAGCAAGCCGATGATCCAGTGTTTCCTCTCATGTTAAGGTTAATACACAAGCAATATAGTTTAAAGCATTCCTGTTAGCCCATGGCACTCTCATAACAACTCATTTGGATCCTTTGTTATAAAACATTTCACACTGTGATTTGAATAATGATGAAACCAAACACGTCTGTAAAATACTTCGTAAATACCTCTGGTAAGTTAGATGCTGTAAGCATTGTTGTACAAGATAAAGTGGCATGCATATGTCTTTTTGCTGATAGTTAAAAAAACCAAACTTGCCTATTGATATAGAAATGTAATTATGCAAATAAGAGATCCATATAAATACTGTCAAATAATACTAGAATGAAAATGAAATACACATCTTTCAGTCCACAGTTACATACACACCAGTCATACTCACATCCTATCTGTAAAATGATGAATGATAAATAACCTAACAACAAATACACCATAAACACGATTGTCTAAAAAAAATCACTGTCTGTGAAATATGTAACATAGCAATTAGTAAACTGGGTACACGTTCAGGAGGAGTTGGCTCATCTGAACATCATTTATCCCCAGAGTTTATTAAATTGTCATGTAATATTTTATTTTTCACATATTATTTTTCATACCAATATCCTAGGTGATGAGATATAGGTGAGGTTTTAAATTAAAAAACTTGGAGGTACCTCAGCAGAAGTGTCTATGAAATAAATGGGTACCTTCAGAAAGACAAACAAGAAACCTACTATACTATGCTTCCATCTAGTTCCTATCTAGAAAACTGTGTAGTTCTCTATCATTTAATACATGTCTAGTTAGAAGAGTTGGAGATGCAGATTTTGAGATTCATGACCTTCAAAGACCCTGCCCAATTCCTCCATTTTACAACCTGGAATAGGAAAACAATATGCAACAAATTAGAGAGGATGCTAACAAATTAGCACAGCAGTAATCTACATCGTTTTATCCTCAGCATAAAGTAGCTGAAAAATCCATCCCTAGAAACTCAGCTGTCATAAAGGGACAACTCCTTTAAGTGTTGTGGCAGAAATTATTTCTTCCTGTAGAGTTGAATATCCACTGTACCTTGAACTCTTCCCTTACCTACAAGTTCTGCTCATAAATCCTGTCTGAAGAGACAACACAGTACTTTAGAAGGGGCCAGCCCTATTCTCTATCTGTCTAGGAATCCATCAGTTTTGGAGAGGTTTGTTGCATATTTAACATAAAGTGGATAATTAATCACTGGCATGGCTGCATCAGTGAAATACTTTCAGTTTAGTTTTTGTTTATAAAGTCTGCCATTTCTTTGTATCATCCCCAACAAAAAGGAACTGATATCATTCACTCTTCAAAGAACAAAAGAGGAAACAGAAAACTTTACTTGGAGAAAAGCATGAGGACAAAAAAAAAATAATGAATAGGTAACAGGAAACAAAGAATGAGACTGCCAAAATCCCAGCATGATGTTCACATCCTAAACAACCAAGCCTACTACTCCACTCACAACTTTAACAACTCCCTAATACAAAACAAAAAATATTTTTCACGGAAATGGGGTGTAAAAGAGGAGATGCATAATGTATGAGACAAAAGCAAATTATCTCCATTCCCTAAGGGAATAGCTTTTGTCTCACATGTAGATCATGCCAGCATTCATATTTTCAGTATTCTTTATAAGCCCATTCAAGCACTATAGATTATTATGTCAAAATGGTACACTGGGATTTTTTTATTGCAATTAATATCCCTTGTAAGGAGCTCTGTAGAATGAACTCAAATATCACCAAAAGCAACTAAAATCTATCGGAGGTGTAAAATGGAATGTTAGGCTAGCTAAAGGGAAAAGTGGTGCAACATACTTTTCTGGGATATGAGAAGCAGGGCAGAAAATTAACAGAAAGTATACCAGCAAGGCATGAACTTCAGAGAGTATGAAAACACCGGACCAGATAATAAAAATTTTTCACTGGTGAGAAAAAATACATATGAAGCAACCAGAGGCAAATCTCAAGCTTCTATTTTAGCACTGCTTATTTTAGGATTATTAAAAAAAAATAATATTAATAAAATGAAATTAAATGGAAGAAAAAGAATAATCAGGATTTCAATTAAGTAGAAATTAATCTTTACTCCACATAGAGATATCTTGGGGAAGTATACTTTGATACCTATGATGCACAAGTCTACAATATTTTTTTTAATGCTTGAAATGTTTTTAGTGCTTGAAACTCCCCTGGTTATTATTTTGCATTCTGTTTTAGTCTAAATAACATGAACTGTTACATAAAATATGTAATAAGAAAAGATGAGATTAATTTCAGTCACACAGCTTAATGCTGCTTAACTTACGTTTTAAACTCAGAAAAAAAGACTTTACCTGAAACGCATACAACTATGTAATCAGCATAGATTTTAAAACTCCAGTTTCGAAAGAGATACGAATGATAGATGTTTTAGGTATTTTACGGACTGTTTAAATTGTAGTTCCAATCATAAATCATCTATCTTGTCATTTCTCCAAAAAATGGTGATTTCTCAGCCTTTTCATATTATATTGTCCAATAATATTTCTTCTGCGTTTTCATTACAGTTACTTTCTAGAATTACCACATTTCAGTGACAAGCATAGGTCCCAACTTCCTAAAGCTTCAAATACCCAGAACCCTTTTTCTGTAGGCTTTAGCAGGATTCAAGTGCCTAAGCCTCAGTGTAGGTTGAGAATTTCGGAGAGCTGTATCTTGCTAATAGTCTGTTTATACACAATGCACATTTTAGCTAAAAAGTAAGTAGCATGATCTAAGGAAGAGACTATGCACATAAGTGCACCTGCAGCCTTCACTTTGACATTTTGTAACTTTTCAGATGTGGACTTCACAGTATTAATACAATTCCTTTAATGCAGTTGTTCTGTAACACAAAAAATTATCCTTGCTATTTTTTAGCAATATAAATTTCTTCTCTATAGCATGCATGAGACTGAATCTCTGATTAAAACTGCAAAATTTATCTAACCCTAGATTACCAAGTGCCATAGAAAGAATCCACAAAGATAAAAAAACAGCAGTTCTTTATTGTCTCAGTTCATTAAGACACTCTTGAACAGTAACATTTGCTAATGCCACTCTTGGGCCACTCTCGGGCCACTCTCTCATGAAGACAGATTTCATAACAGCACTTGGTTATCATCAATGCCCTTTCACCCTCTCTAAGTCTCATTTTTAAAAGTACTTTGATGCCTCTTGCTCATTTTCTTATTTCAGCAGACTGCAATCTATTTCTACTGATAAGATTACCAGTGAGATATTTTCCACAGAAAATAGTATTTTTCATAAAGAAAAGCCATGCCCAGCTACTCTTGATAAAGTACTGAAAAGATTTTGTACCACATTTAGTAGATTGATGAATTAGCTGTAAATCTCTCACCTCTCTCTCCTCTGACTTTGGTATTCTATGACACTGCTTATTTTAAACTGGTAAAGCCCACACTGTCCATCCTTTCTTTACAAATGCATGGAACTTCACGCAGAAAAAAGTGATATTCGCATAAGGAAGGCTGTCACAGACAGCACTATAAGCAAGCAAATTACAGCAAAGTACAAAAACACACAGCAGGCAACATCACAAATAACAGAATTGCTAAACACCTTTCATTTTTAATTTAAGTACAACAGTTCCACCTAATACATTTCATTCCAACTGTGTGATAGCACGAACAAAAGGATAGACCTGTGGCTGAAGAATTGAATTAAAGCAGGAAACAAAGCTAGTTTTGTGCTCAGCTTTATCATTTTCTGTGTGCTAAGACCATCCTGCAGTTCCATATGACTTCACAGCAAATTAGGTCTGCTCAGAAGCTCTGAAAATTCAAGCATTAATTTAGGCATTTAGAACAAATGATGGTCTAGAACAAACGATGCACCGCAAAACGCATTTTGAGAGTTCCATTCTTATGAGTGCTTTGCACTGAAATTTATCACATATGTTATATGATCTGAGTTTTGATATTGTATGCAAATTCTGTAGGCAGAATGAATAAAGAATATCTGCAGACATCTTTGTTGTAGTGTTCTGGAATGTAAATACAAAATAAAAACCCGTCTGTAAGTATGGTTTAAATCCATACGAAGCAAAGAGCATCCATCTCACTGTCAGTGCCTTTTTTTGTTCTGAGTTTCCCTTAAAAGATGTATTTCTGCCGTTCACTGAAAATGAAATAAACACTAACATACTAAAGAATAATAAAGCCACTTTTTTTTAAATTATTTGCATCATTATTATATGTCAGCCAGCTGGATATTATACGTTAATCTAAAGATAAAAGCGTGAATGGGTACAAATGGGTACATAGTTTTCTGATAAACCTTTTTTTCTGTTAATCAGTATTGTCACTAAATTTTAAAATCTCCATCAGATATTCAATCCCAGTTCCAATAATGACATGAAAAGCACCCATTTAAATCTGAAATAATATAAGCCTATTGCAGGATTATTTCAAAAAAAGCTGTTTTTCTCACTGTTCCACTTATGTTAAAACTAACTGTATGACCAGAATGAGCACTGATTTGCACTTCTGAGTCCAAAATAATTCTTTTGATATTCTCATATTTATCGTGGTATAGCTGAGACTTGAATCTGTCCCTCTGTTTACATGTTGAAAGACAGCCATAGGAGCAAGTGATCAGAAAACATGATTATATATTCCTGAAAAACAGCCAGCTGTCAGTTTTCTTGTTGCCAGTGTATCAAGGCAAGAATCTTCAGCCAGGGTTTCACAAGACACAGTGCCAGCACTATATAAAAACTGATTAACAAACAACACTATAGTCAGTGTAATTTATTTAGAGAGAGCAAAAAATAGAAGAGTATGTATTTCAGCAGGGATTCAGGCATAAAGAGCTGGCACACCTCCAGTCTGAGCGAGTATCTCAATGAAACTTTCATTTCCATGAAAGCAACAGATTTTTAATTATTCTTAATACTAACAGAGAACAATAAAAGATTTGTTCAAAATATTTAAATAGGAGTGTGTATAAGACAACACACACAAATCCCTTAGGGCTTTCACCCTTTAAAAATGGTTGCTTCTTCTTGACACTCCAGGAAATCCAGCAAATACAGGATACAAGCACAAGAGGTTTACACTCTCTGAGCATACCAGCAAGCATAGTAGTACAAGGAGGCTTTTATGCCATACTAGAAGGAACTCTAATCTAACATGTAATTTTTAGATCCATACATGCTTTTCAAAACCTGTATCAGGACATCAGGAGGCACTGAATTCATAGGGCTTCATGAAGAATGGTATAGCTTCTCTGGTAAGCAAGCCATCTGCATTAGCTGTTCTTCCCTCATGTAAGCGTTTTAGCCTACCAACATCAGCTAGAGTATAAAGATGCAGTTGAGACAGAAGAAATAGGAGATGTGGTAGAGAAAACCTATTAGTTAAATGCTAGGCCAGGTGATAATGAAGAGCTCAGCAATATTTTCAGTGTTTTGCTATTTAAACTGTCGCATGAGTGAATCTCTAGGATAAGACTACATTTGGACCATGTACTGTGCAACCACTGGGTACAGATGGGAACAGGATAGCTTAGCAGTGTACCCTGTCTCTGCTCCATCTCCTCTAGCCTTCAGATGGTTAGCAGTACTATGTGTTCTAATTTAATAGGATCTTTACCTTAGACACTTGAAAATTTACCACAAAAGCACAGCAAATTCAACAGCAGTTAATAATTTTGCCTCATTTAAGACTTGTCCCATGGCACAAACAAAGGCCCAGACTCTTGACTCTATAAAAGTTATATTCTAAACAGGAATCAAAACAAAACCGAATCTCCTTACCCAAAATACTCATTCTTTTCTTGCTATCCCTTTCTCCAAAGAGTGAGAAAAACATTCATGAAAATAAAATCTGCATTAGAATTAACATCAAAATCTACAAATTGAATTTTGTTCTTATTGGTAACATAAGCACGACTTGTGTGTGATACAATCATATTCACTTATTATTTAATAGTACCTAGAACATCCCCATATACTTCAGTGAGCATGGCACCACACCCATTACAAAACAGGACTCTTCGAAACACAAAAGAACACACAAACAGTAGCAACTAATTTCAGGTAATTGCCTAGGCTTCACTGCACTCAACACTCAAAAATCTATTGGGTGGAACAGATGGGAGAAAAGCAGAGACATCATTTTCATTGCTTTTGAAATGAATAGGTCAGAAGCTTTAGGAAGGCAGAACAAACTAAATAGCACAATAAATTCTCTCCTTCAGAATTTCACAACCTCATGACAAGTATGTTTGGGTTATATTGCTCGATGACTGGCTGCATTATGGCTAATGAATCATGATGATACTTGCCAAAGACAAAGTGTACCCAATACTCTATTTGTGTGAGACCTAAACAGTTGGGAATGGGGCACTCAAAAAAACTTCCTCTTGCTCTTCTGAAGCATATTAACTTCAGTATTTCAATCTTGGCAACTATTTCCCAGTTTGGGAGCAAAAAGTGATCCTGTCCAACACTTAACTGCCTGTTGTTTAGTAATAAACACCTGTTAGTGTTTGCCATTAAAACTTCTTTGAATTGCAGTTAAATCCAGATTTGAGCAGGAGATCAGTGGCAAAGTTCAGACTCCCAAGATTTTTTTTTTTCTTCTCTCATGGTAGAGAATATTCTAATTTCAGTTTTTCAGGTCATGTGACTGTACACATGGAAAGCTCAAACCTGGATGATGACTAAGTTGCATTAGGTTGAAAATTCAAGAAATCAATGTTACATGATTTTTAAGAAGTTGACATTAGTGCACTACATTTTTGAATCTGCTTTATCTCTTTTATCATAGTTTTTGCTAACAAGGCCTATTGTCAAATTTTTAATGTAGAAGACAGTGGAAGAAAAGGTACACAAAAATGTGGATCATCTGACACAACGGTATTTTTCTTTCTTAACAATGAACCACGGTTCTCTTTCTTCTATAGCCTGTAAATCCAATACTAATACTAAACACTGCAATGTCTCATAAAATCTACTATATATCCTTAAGACATTCAAATAGTCACAATTTTGTTTAAATAGACATTCAAATAAAATCTAATTTTTAAATGCTGCTTGTCTTCTTCCAATTTTCTCCTTTCTGATGGGTAGAAGGAGTTAAAAACTGACTAGTCAGCAAAATTGGATTTCAATAATTACAGGTAGCAATTTTACTCTATTGCATTTCTAAAACAAAAGTGAAACAAATTAAGTCAAACAATTTTTTTTATAACTAACTTTTATGTCTTCCATATTGTTCTAACCAATGCTTCCAAATTCTGTCACACTATAAAACAGAGACAACCTTAACACATTGAAAGAGATTTAGTTTCAGTTTAGGGCTTATGCTAATTAATTAATGCTATTTTCATTTAATGAAGTATATATTAAAGAAAGCAGAGAAAAGGTACTCCGCCAAAAGCCTTTGCTATATTGGGACTGTATTTTAGAAATAAAAGGAAAATAGTTTCTTGGTAATGAACACCCCTCGAACTATTATATCAACAAATCTACATTCTCTGTTTCTTTGAGACTGGGAGCTTATGCTGGAACTTGAAGTCGACTGAATGAGACCTTGTCATTAGCGTGCCTGAAAGGCACAGGTTCACTGTTCACAGCACTGATTTGCTAGGCCTGCTCTCGCTGCAGGACCGAAAGAGAGAGAGTAGGGGAAAAATGCAAACAGAAGCAAAAAGGAGAGAAGCAGAAGAGGAATCTGCATGACAGCATGAAGAAGCACAGGCAGACAGGATTAGTTTTAAAGAAATGGACAAAGGTTAAATAATTAACAAAGCACAATTTTCCTGAAACATAACGCAAGTTTCATCACAAGTTTTCCTCACTCTCAGAGCAAATACTTGTGAAATCCCAAGGAAAGAAAGTGTCTATTATTCTTGCTTTAGAGAGCCTGACCCAAAAAGAATAATTATATTGCTAGTCCATGAAGGTGCTGAATCCAATTCTCTCATGCTGATGTGCTACTTGGTTACACACACCACAGTTTCAGGGGGTTCTCACAGCTTGTTTTTTGATCACAGAGACAGGGACAAAACACAACTCTCAGAAGTTGACATGCAACAATAAAGATTGCCAAGGCAATCTAAATTCAGTCTCAAGTCAATACTTGTTATAAATGGTCCTTAATTACAACAACACAAACTATTTTCATTGCACCTTATCTCAGTTAGAGGTTTCTTCAATATATGTACAATGGCATATCCTACTACATCTAAAATACAATCTCACATGTTTGTATTTCTCTTGAATAGACAGAAGAGTGTTCTCTATGTACTGTCATTCACACAAGTTGCTACTCTCACCTCTAAGAAAAAAGTGGGAAAAAAGCATTAGTGATACTAATCCTACAGTAAACCAGTGCCCTAATGTCCAATTCTTGTTCAAGTGGCTTTAAAACAAACATACACTTGCCATTATTTCCAGGCCTCACAGTGGCAGAGGGGTTTTATTTTATTCCCCCCCTCCCAGCACCAATAATGTAGATATTTTAAGAGATTTATAGCATAATTACTTTTGGCATATTTCCTCCTATGTGCTTCAAATTCTACTGTGCAATACCACAGAACTCAATTTAATTATGCTGGAAACTATTTTCGCCTTTTTATTTAAATCCATTAGGGTGCTTATAATAGGATATTATATTGGATTCTATTCATTTTTAAACTGCAAACATGAAATAGGTATGAATGTCACAGAATAAATGCATCCTTATAAACCTCTACAAATTGGAACAATTACTGAAATAGCATATATCTGTTTTACTAGAGTCTGTGCCAATGGACGTTTTCTTGTTTCACACTGGAAATTACCTAACACAGACAATTAAGACCAACCATAGCACCACCATACTCTTTCTCCTAAAATATTATCTCAGCAACTCATTCTAACTATATTAATAGAAACATTTTGACAATAAGGAGATATAACAGCCTTGCAAGTACTGTTACATAACTTGAATAGCACAGAAAACATCTAAAAATGCTACCTGACTAGATCTAGTCTGTTAATCATAGCGAAGTCTGTAACAGCAGCCCTTAAATTTCTCTGTTGCATGTGTTGTGTAAATAATTGCTTTCAAATCAGTGTGCATCTACAGACTGCTAAATCTGGCAATAACTATTACAAATTTACATTTCAGGGCACAAATGTACCATCCCATGAGCATTCTAGATAGCAAGTCACAAATGTACTTTTCACAAGTGCTCTAAGATGGCAAAACTCAGACTTGACTTTAGGTTATTAATTCCACAAAAGATGTTGCACTGGGACCTAACAAAGGTAATACTTTGGAGGATTACTTCTGGATTAGTCAGGTTTTTAAGAGTTGGTCTTCAGGCGACAAGGCTAAGACTGTAAATATGACATCGTACACTTACAGAGCCTGTTTATTCTTAGTTTAAAGAAAGAGTCACTCAGCTATCAGTTCAATATGTGAGAAGTGATAAAAGTAAAACCTTGCTTTTCTTTACTCCCCTGAAAGGCCTCAGGGAGGTCATTATGTATCTATAACCCTTCTCCATTCCACTCTTTATTAGCATTGATCCAGCTCTAGAACTAGAGCAGCAAGCTGAACTGTCACTCAAATCACACGGGTTGTAACCAGGTTACCTCGTCTATACTGGGAAGGCAGCATGCTCATCCTCTAGAGAGACCACTCGTTCATCAAGTTTGTCAGTTAATGAATGGATTAACACTAGCAGCAACTATGAAGGCATTTTTTCCTAACTGGTTATGGTTCAGATAAAAAACACAATCCTAAACACACAGTGATAGTCCAAAACTATTTGCTCTCCCTGAGCATACAAGGAAGAGTAGTACTAATATGGATTGCTTCTTAATATCAGTATCAAGAGGCAACAGAATAATTATATGGAGTAAAAAGAAGGCTGATCCACCATAATACAAGATTAAAACAAAAATGGTAAGAAGGACGAAGTGCTGAAGAAAGTCCTTCTTCACAGACTTCACAATGAAATGATTGTCAGCTGTGTAAAATTATACCCAACTACTACTACTGCCTAAAGGCATCAAAGACAACTATTACGTTGATTTTGTATGTGTCAGAATTTCTTCACATGTCAGTTAGGAAGGCTGCATGACCTTGGCTCTAGAACAACAAAAGATTTTGTGAAATCTGCAGACTCACACTGAAAAGCCTGCCTTAGAGAAATGTCACTCACAGAACCTGCACTGCTCTTGTAAACACTGATGAATTTCAGCTGTTAAGCTCCTTTTTGAAACAGTAATCCTGAAACAGTGATTAAATTTGGAGGTCTTTCTCCTTAGCTACTCTTGTTAGAACTGTAGAAAAATGTTGTAAAAGCAATGTTTTATCTTGCTTCTGAAAATTAACATTAAAATTAAATTATCAAGAAAAAGGACATTGTAGCTCAAGGAGGCTTACTATGAAAAGATCTCAAAGCAATTTATAGAAATGGATTAAGTTAGCCTGGAATAAACTGCAAATATATTTCTGACTGATATAAGGAAACTGGACAATCAGAAAAATCAGCTGGAAGGAATTGTGAAGGTATTATGAAAGACCACAGCATTAACACCTAAATCTTTCAACCTCCTATCCCTAACATAGTTAAAAAGACATCCTTTATTCTATTAGGTAGTTAAATCATGCCCATTCAGTGGTAGGCAAGAAAATTAAAACATATGTGCCATAGGTGTGGAGTCAGCACACAAAACTTACAAGGTTTCTAGTACCTGTAGGAATGTTCTACTTCTACTGCAAAGATCCTTCATCCTCCTTCAAGAAGCCCAGTGAGTACTGAGCAAACCACAGAATAAACTCTGCTGCAAGTTCTGTATATAGGGAAGGCTGCTTTCAGAGGCTGCTTTCAGAGCTCAGAATGGTACAAAAACACTGATTTCTCAATATTTGAATTCATAATGTGGTTTTAAATTTTTGTATATAGCACAGGCTTGCTATAATGGTATCCCGTGTTTACTGATAACTGTAACTATCATAAGCGGGGGTACAGAAGTGTCAGGAGATATTTGTATCAGGTAAACATCACTAGATAATTTATTCCAGCCTAGTACCATGAATCTGCAGTCACGCTTACTGGGCAGGGCTGACAGAAACTTGAGCTAAGGTACTGTTATATCATGGTTAAAAATTTTATTGTCTCTCCTTCCAGGTGTTACAGAAAACAGACTGGAATGCTTTGGCAGCCTAGTTGACATTTGCCCTAAGGTTTTTAAGAAATTGCAAATCGTTAAGACTGATGCCAAGAGCACTCTGATATCTCACCTATGATATTCAGATATCATATTCACATCTCTCAAACTGAATAATTCTACTACTACTCACTGAAAACTTCATACTTACTTAATCAAGTGTTCAGTTTTGCCCCATTCTCACAGTTTTTTACTTGTTGATTAATTAATCTACTGGGACTAATTCTAACTAAAATTAAAGAGAATATTTCCACTGAGTCGGGCATCTGGCTAAAGCCAGTAAAGGCCAGATTTCCAAGTTCTGGGAAAAAATCACTGAATTACTTGTAACATGGTAGTTGTGCTGCTAAAATGTAAAACATATTTTTGATTCTTCAGGAAAAGGGACCACAAACTACAGCTTTTAATTCAAAGCTAGAAATTTCCTCCATATTCTTATCAAGCCTACAAGACTGTTATGGGCTGGCTATATATAATTCTAGAATTTAAGACCCAGAACACTCAATCTCATATTCAGCTTAGTCTTTCTTCTGTAAAGAAGCCTAAAAACGAAGTTCAAAGGAGACAGGTGTGACAGTGGGCTGTGCTACACTCACAGTATTTCTCATCATCTGAAGAGGAATCCAAAGAATTAAGTCTTGTGTTTGAGCTTTGATATAAAGTTTGATGAAATTATAATTTTAAAATTATCCTGGTCAGAACAAATGGTGTTTGTCAAGCCAGCCAGATCTGTCTCAATGTCAAAGATTTGCAGTCTAGCAGAATAGCTTAGAAATTGCTTCAAATTGTTTAGGGAAAAGCTGGAAGGAAGAGCTTGTGAGCACTATCACTGAAAGAATTAGTGAGCATTTCCAAAGACAGGTGCAAACACTTGCTCTCACTCCACTTGGATGGAGGTTCTCTTCATCCAGGCACTGAGATGATGCCGTTCAGAAGTTACTTATTGATGTTAACAAGGTATCTAGCCTAAACTAACATATCCTATGCACAAGGCCTACTTCCATGGTAAAATAACTCACAGCAGATGAACACAATAAACTCACTCCCACCTGCTGTTTCCACAGAGTTACAGTGGCAAAAACACACTCAAGAGGGTCCTTATGTGGCAGACAACAGAATGTAACAGAAGATGATGAACTTTTTTAATAATCATTGAATGAAAAGTCACAATTAAATTGCAACAAAAAGATAAAATTTATCTAAATCAACCCGGTTTCAGAAACTCTTTTGATAGTGAAAAGCAAAAATGAGTTGGCAGAATGGTAATTATCTACATTATTATAATTAAAGGGAGAGAGATTCTACATCTTCATGCCAGAGAAAACTTGAGCAAATAAAGCAGAGCTAAGTCATAAGTGGGTTACTGACAAATTAAAGCTGCTGAAAGACGCTTGCTGGAAAACAGGGATGGGATTAAAAAACAAACTCCTGTGGAAAATCTGCTATCTTATTCCAGAGAAGCAGAACGAATTTTAAAGAAGGACTTTCAAATAAGAAGCAAATTGGCAACTTCCTAAGAAAGAACTGGATAAGCTCTAAGCAGCTTGGTTTATCAAATGGAAATTTGCTTTCAAAAGGGGTATGCTGAAACAGAAATAAAGAAAACAGGGAAGTTTGCCCAGGAGTGAGCCTTCGGCTTATTGTAGGGAAAACACTGATCAAAGCTTGCCAAAACTAGAGAGTATTTAAGGTCTTGTTAACAAAACTGACAAAAGTCAAACTTCATTTTCAGCTATTAATAGCAGCGCAAGAGCTACAACAATCAAGATTTAATCTGAAAGGAAAAGAACTGTTTCAAGGAAGTTGATTTTAACTTGATATTTCATCTTGTTCTTGTCAATTTAAAAAATAGTAAAAAAAGAAGCCTACATTGATTCCTGACAGGATTACAAAATGTCAACATACAGTGACAGAGACTTACTCAAAAAGAGCTCAGGCTTCAAATGCAATCTGATTTGAGCAGTTACACACCACTGTGAGTGTAAAGGTGAAGAAAAAAAATCTCAGCTGGGGAAGGGAGCACATACTGTGGCAACTACCATAAAATTTTATGCAACCACTGCATGAGACACAGGTCAGTGAAACTATCTGCAGGGGTCTTGTCAGGGAAATCACACGATAGCACAGAGGAAACTACACGCACTACTTCTAATTTAGCAGGACTGCCCTGCTTACACTATCAAGGGTCCATGCAACAGCTAAGGTATAGTTCAGTGCTAGCTGAAAAGGGAACTGCCGCAGAGTACCATGTTTCTACAGTTCCCAACCTACAGAGCACTGGCCTCCAAGTGTCTTGGAGTCAATGTCACAGAAATAAACACTAATTGACATTCTCTGAAAAATTCAAAGATTTACTACAAAGAAGAGATTTTTTTAAACTATTATTGAAGTCACATCCTTTTCCTCTTTTCTATTAAGCTTAGGTGATGACATTTTTACTGTTCCTGTGGTATTGCATGGAAAATCGAGAATACTTGACCAATGCCTGCACTTTTATACAGGATTAAGCCTGCACAGAAGTATTCTTCCTACTCTCTCTGCTAAAATATCTAGCCTCTGTTTTGTCATTAAACTCTGTGAATGTTTTCTTGACAGCCTCTGCAGTCACTCTGCACATTTCCTGCTGGAGCTCTTCCACTTTATACAATTTAATTCAATGCTCTTTCGACCAAAGTGAAGGAGATTGACTATAACGACATGAGAAACAAGAGTAGTAACTTCAAGACATATACAATTTATATATAGTGGAGCAGTTCCAACCAAACAGAATCTACCTAGAATAAAACAGCAAGAGCCTGCTTCTTGGACATCTGCTTGAGTTGTTAGAAATTGATGTTACACTGAATCTAAGGTGACTTTATCCACTCTGAGCTGTTTAACCTACCTCTGGCCACCTATATTTTGCCTTGAAGTCTGTATCAAATATGCACAACACATATTGTTCTTCAAAAAGAACCTAAAAACGCGAACTTTTTTTCAGATTCCAAATGAAGGAAGAAGCCCATTTAAATACATAAATCCACACACTTCCTTTTAGCAATGTACAGAGAGGTTCTCTGGAGAATTTGCAGAGGAGGTAAATTACCTTTGTATGCACAATATCTGCTTATGTTAACACTTCGAAGAACATGCAGGGACTTCAAGGAAAGCACTGCAGCAGTTTTAGCTATAGTTTTTTAACTGACTTCTTGAGGAGACAGGTAATCTATTTGTGAGTGATAAATTGGATGATGACTGCAGACAATAGCATGGCTGTTCCCATACTTGGAGAGACACTAGCAAATGCTGAGGAAAAAACCAAATGTCAAAAGTAGCTAAGTTAGTCTTCCATCAGATGACCATTCACAGATTTTGTGCAATAGCAAAATTGTTCCACACAAGTTTCTGAAGAAGAGAAGAGAAAATAATCTGGACTGAAGCTCTCCAGTCACTTACGTGGACTGAACAACACCAGAGAGCTTCAAACCAGCAACTAGTGCCTTCATGACAGAGCCCTCAGTTTTAGCCTATCCTAATTGCAATGGACACTTTCCTACACGTAGCTCTTCCAGGAACAGGATCAAAGCCAATCCTAGAAGAGAGACATTGGCTGTGAAGCAATAAAACTAACTAGAGCACAGAAGAATTGTCACCATCATCTGGAAAAACTGAAGCTTCTAGCTTTGAAAAGGCTATGACCACCAAATTTAATGGCTTCACTTAGCTTCACACAATGCTTCCTGATTTACAACAACAACCAGTTAACTTACATTTTCATCTCAACAAGACTAAATGCCACATTAGCAGCCTAAAGAAAAGGTTGAACCTAATTTTATAGTTACTGTCATCCAAATACATTTTATGCAGGAGCGTCCTGGTGCATAAATAGATAATACATTCACAACAGGAAACCAAACCAAAGAAACACAACCAAGAATGTTCTTAATTCTGTTTTTCAGTCCTTTGGTGAAAAAAAAAAAAAAACAACACAAGTATCTTGTGTTACTGTTACTCCAAACACTTCTGCAATAAAAGATTCCTTTTGAGATTTACATCAATCAGTAAAGAATATTACACAAAAGATTATTGGCCACAGAAAGATTTCATTTCATAAAATTATTGACTAATCTTTGACAAATAATCTAACAAAACAACAGGAGGCTATTCTAAGAAATGGATATTCACGTTTGCAGACATGTATAGCACGAAAACAAACTGTCAACTAACCTGGCACTACTTTCAGTAAAAATGAGGCAAATGTTATGATTGACAGCTAAGACTTGAAGAAACTAGAAGAGCAACTAGTCTCATAAAAATTTCATTATACTAACCTCAGTTAAAAGAAAACCTATTAATATTACCTTTTCAAGAGGAAAGAGAAACTTCAGCCATTTGGTATAACAGTGTTGTAATTAACTCCCCTAATCCAGGAGAGATTCCATGAGTCTTCTCACCAATTAAATACCCACCTGGCTTTGGAAAAACAAAAACCAAAACCAGAAATATCAATCAAGTAATCACACAATGCATAACTAAAGTATGAAACTAATTGGCACAGAACGTTACAGAGAAAATTAAACATAAAAAGTTTCAAAAAGCAACCAAAAAATTCATGAAAGAAAAATAGTATACTAAGTGCCCCTAATGTCTGTACTTTTCTGGTATGTTGGACTACAGAGAAACAAGTTAACTTTCAGTTTAGAAAACGACTTCTTGTCATTACCACATAGTGTGGTTAACCACAGTGCTGAGTGGTTAAAATTGCTCACCTGATGGTGTTTCAGGCTAATATGATTGCTGGTTCATTAATTCATTTATTTAATTTTAATTGCAAATCTGAATAATACTTAAAATAGTTATATTTCTTTCTAGTTTAATGAAAATCAAAGTGACTTTATATGTTTGGGTTTAATTTTAACTTGCTTGTTACAAGTCACAGAAAGAATGGAGGTGATTATTTTTCCCTCATTTTCTTTCTGACAGCAACTCATACCTGAATTGTGAATGGAAATAAAATTACTGAATTTATGTAGATGCCATATAGTTTTCAATACATTAATTTGTTTTTCCTTTACACTCCTGAAAATGTCAATACATCTCATGGCACACATACATGAAATTACTGGCGATTAATGATCTCCCTTGGCACCCAGCTTCCTGCTGTGTGATGCAACATAGGCCAGGCTGGTTGCCACTGCCTGAATATCTGATGTTTGCCTAATTTTACCTTTTTACCCATCAAAAATAACAGAAAATGGAACATGAACAAAATTTGTCTGAAGTTATTTAAAATGGTCTTCATGTTGCAGCTAGCATTACAAAACTTTAAAAAAAAAAAAGGTCACATTAATAGTAGTCCCTTAAGACTTTTAAAGGTCAGGTTATCAAACTACATGGAGATACTAGGGTTTTGATTTGGTGATACCAAAGACATTCTGTGTGTGTCCTGAAGGGTAAGTTAATGGACAAGATACAAAATATCAAGTTCTTTCCATGACCATTTAATTCAGCAATATATGTCCCCATTGCATTTTCTGCCAGAGATTACACTTTTAAAAACAAGGAGACTTCCCAATATTAATTGTTTATAGGTATTTATCCTGCCACAGTGAAAAGTACATTATTTCATTAATTGTGAACATGAAGTATTCACTTACGTGCATCCCACTGTATTTTATTACATGAGAAAATATCATTCCCTGAAGCCAATATCTAAACTTCATTTCATGTCATTAGCTTTTACTTATAGCAGCTAAAGATCAATTAAGTCATTATATTTTTATTACATTAAATAAACTGGAAGGGTTGAATGAATTTTTTTCACCTCTTCACTGTTATAATTTGTTTCTATTAATTATAAGTTAAGATGATTGCTACCTTTGAAGCATGGTAGCTAACACTAATACACAAATACTGCTTAATTGTTGTTGATGTTTGCCATAAATTAATTGCCATCAAAATTAACCTCTCTCACTGACATGTGATAAATTACGATGAAGTTGATAGTCTTCTACAAGCTTCAGTAAGTTTCCATTCAGTAGAATAATAGTTTAAAGAGTAAGGTAAATAAAAGAACAGATATGGGTAAGCAACACATCCCAACACAGGTTAATAAAGTAAACCAATCTGCTATTAATCAAATGTGCAACATAAAACATCAGCTCAAAGAAAACTGAGGAAAGCATCTGCTAGTTAGGCTCTCCACCTATGTCAGGTATAACATTCAGCTCGTAAAACCAATGTAGCAGGCTGCATATGGACCCAAAACCGGGGTACAGGGGTGGACAAGCATTTAGGCAATAGGCTGGAGTCGGAAATAAGATGTCAGTGCATTTGTCTGGGGAACACAAAGGCAGAGACCACATTGGAAATTAGACTATATAGGAGGGATGCAGCTGAACAGTGAGACTCAGGTGGTTGTGAACTGGCAGTCCAGGCGGTGGTGACTGGCACAAGCCTTTTGCAGCCACAAGAACTGAACAAAGCAGCAAGAGTAAGAGTCCTCTCTGACCAGACTAAACTTGTAGACACGTAATATAAAAGCTGAGCCATCCTCTTACAGCTATTGCAGACAACAAAAGTTCAGCCCACTAGTTGCAATCTGGTGTTGGTGGTAGCTCACACAGCTGCATCTCTCTGCAACAGACTTCAGGAAATAAATTCTGCCCTCAGGTGCCTAACAGAAATCAGCAGAGCTGCTCAGATGTAAAAGAAAGAATAATTCATTCCAACCAATCTACCTCTACTGATTTCAATTGATTTACACCTGGGATTAATTGGCTATTGATGTTTGCATCCAAGCATACAGATCAGACCACGACTTTAAGGCAAAGCCCCCAGTTAGCAAAGAAAGCAGAAATAATACAACCCAGCCAGTACACCTGAAGAGGGGTGTGATAAACGCACAATAGATCTCAAGCTCTAGGCGTTAGGGAGACATGGGGAAGCCTGATGTAAAAGTCCTGATAAGTTATATATATTCTAGCTTTGCTGCTTCCCTGCTGAGTATGCAATCTTGAAGGATGCAAAGTGTTTTAATGAAGGGAGGGTAACCCAGGAGGAATGTAAAACAGCATTCAAAACACACATCTCAGAGCTAGAAATCAAATTCTTTCTATTTTTGTGATAATAAATTGGTAATTGACCAACTGGAATGGAAGGGGATTTATTTTCTGCCAAATTTAATGCAACAGAAAGACTGTCCTTACTCTCAAGGCAACAGAAAAAACTGAGCTTTGGTCTGCTACATATTGAGCAAATATCCTAATCAAAATGAAACCTCATCCAACAACTGCATTTCAGAAAGGCAGCACCCATAGCTATACTTCATAAAAGTATGGTCATTTCAAACTGTGGTAGATTTACCCGCAGCATTGAAGGACTTAAGCACTAGAAGACTATTGAATGTAAGACCAACAAAGAGGGCCTAAGTGATGGACATCTTCCCTTCCTAATTCCAAGAAACTATGCAGACTAACTTGAGACGTATGAGTTGAACTGCTTTCTCTGTTTCACTTAAACAGAACTGGATTCCCCCTAAAAAGTGTCTTTCCTTAAAATTTCTATACCATAGTGTTTAACAAATAATGCACTCATAACTGTCATGTGTGTGACTCTTAAAAGAAAAGACAGCTCTCAAGCGCTTGCCAATAAAGCTTTTTACACTTAACCCTCCACCCTTATAGAGAGTTTGCATATCACATAATGCAGCTTACTCCAGATTTTTTCCAAAAACCGTATAAGATCCCATATGCCCAGGTGCAACTCTGAGCACTGCTAGCTGGAAAAATATTTTCAGATCATTCTTACGTGGTCATGTGTTTGGAAAATATATTCAGTATTTCAAGCAATTTGATATTTGATGTAGATTAACTCATTGCATATTCAGATTCTGTCATACCTGCCATTGCAAAACAAGAGAATATGAATTATAAGACCCTTAAGCAACGTATGCAGAGGATCAATCACACTGTAGTCTAACTGGGCACTGAATGTCACCACTGCTTCACACAAATACTGTCCCATTAAAAGTGCAATTACTAACATGTTGATAAAGTGAGCCATTAAATGAGAAATCTCATCATATTTGACAGTGCATTGTGAAACATTCCCTATTAAGGGATGAGAATAAAATGTTTATGAGCTAATTTATTCCAAACATGTTTGTAACTGTCTATGGTTAGCACTGTTTGATCCAAGAAAAGGTTATACTGATTTGAGTGAGAAAGACAAAAAACCTCAAACTCTGAGCATTTATCCCAGCTTGATTTTTTTTTTCAAACCAAGACTATATCAGAAATATTACTTGCAGTCAAATCACACAAATTCATTACTCCCTGGTGGCTAAAACAAACCCATTGTTTCTCTGCTTGTATTGTTCAAATAACTGGTATGTGTGTATTATTTTATCTTTGTCCTTCCTGCTGTCATATTCAATATACTGCCAAGAAAATTGTTAGGTTTTTTTCTTCTGCACACTTACCTACAAAAAAGAAAAATAGGGGGGAGAATAAAACAACATGGATGTGGAAAATAAAAAGAAAAGCTGTTACTAATGAAAAGCTGAAAAGCATTATCTTCTGTATTTGACAAAAGCTGTTAGAAAATATCAAGCTCAGCAATATGAAGTAATAAAAAAAAAATAATTTTTTAAAATCCAAAACAGCTGCCAAAATTTAAAGACAAAATTCAAACTGCAGAATATAAGTCTGAGTAGTAATGGTGTAATATAGAACTGAATATCCTCTAAAAACACATCTGATCCTTCTGAAAAAATAAAATAGAAAGGCTAATAATCTAGTTTAAGTGATAGTCTCCTATATTTGAAAAAGCAATCTTCACTCCCTCAAGGTAATTAAAATTTTCTTCACCTGTCTCAGCCTGAGCAGTTGCCAGTATTTACACCCAACACAAAGAAGACAGAGCAAACTTTAAAACATGAATGGTATTGAACTAAACCTATCCACCAGCATGAAAAAGAGATTAATTTGGTAGATTAATAAATTAATTATAACCCACGATAATATAAAGACACTCAAGCTCATCCCACTGTCATACTAATACAGATGCAAAACTAATTAAAGTGAGCTATGAAACAGGGACCCCTATAATCTAAAAGTAGAGGGATTTGGTCCCTGAAAAAGAATTGCAAAAATCAACATAAAATTAGAACCTAATCTTGCCATTCATTAAAGTAGGTCACACTGTCTTCTTTTGCATTTGCTCAGCATATTGTGTAATTACAGCTGAGTAAGGAGAGCTAGTGGTAAAGCTGGGACTACCAACTTTTAGGAAAAAAAATTTAAGAGAGAGGGCATATTATTCTGATTCACATGAGGAATCCTTTTACTCTGAAATTAAAGTGACAACCACTATGCCTTCTGAGTTCATCTGGTCCACCTGTTTTAGAGTAGGTGACAACAGTATTCCCACATATGTAAACATAGGAAGAAGTTTTCCAGTTGAAAATTTCTCTAGAGAATTATGTAGCTTTTTCAAACTCACAAACCTATATGGTTTGCTCATGCCTCATGCACCCCTCTGCTGAGACCACAACAAGCCATCACGAACACTTGTGTTCCCAGCTGAGATAACACTGACAGGCAGCCAGGCTTCTGGCTGGACCACAGCCCAGGAACACCGGGAGTCTCTGCCAGAGTTTCATCCCTTGCAGACAGCTCTAAAAGGTTTCAAGAAAAGGAGACAGTACTGTTAGTTTTTCTAAGGAGGACTTCTAAATTCCTATTCCTAAAGAAATCTTAAAAATACATTGTTCCTTCCCCTTACCAAAGGTTTTTCTTTACCCCTCAGAACTCGCATGCCAGCGGCTGGACATCTAAAATCCCACTTGTTAAACTTAAGGCAAGAGTGGGCTCTCTTTATGTTAAAAACAGAAGTTCTGGCACTCTGACTTCATTCAACAGGTTTATTTTCACAAGGCATTGTTACATTCGGGAAATCTATCCTTTTAAATTTCACAGCAGATTACTCTTCCCTAGAACAATTTTGTCACCATTGGATCAATCCAAAAGACACTAAAAACTGTAGGATTTATCCTGCCATATTTCCATCTTGTTTTATTACTTGCTCTAGCATGTATGGTAACAGACTTATAAGCCTGATATGTGTTACTGCATTCTACTCAGAACATCCAATTCCCACTGAAGTGAGTTATCAGGTGGAAGACAGGCCTCACTGGTGGAGACTGTTGTTTAAACAGACATACATTATCTACAGAGCGAAAGAAAGATTTCCCAAGATACCTAGTGAGAATTGCCAGAGTGCACTATGTTCCTGCTTAGGGACAGCCTCGTTCACTTGGAAAAGCAGTAAATGCATGCTGTAAAGATATATTGTTAACAGACCTGTGGCTCTGGAAGTGATAATCTGAAAGAGATTCAGGCATTTGAGGAAGAGAAACCATTACTATACATAAGCCCAGGGATGAATGAGACTGGAAAGAGTTATAGCAAGCAGAAGAGGTTAGGATCTCTAAATATGAAAATAGAGCTAGATAAAGAATAGGGATCATACTTATCTTCTGAGTGAAGGTACTTTTATCGAAATTTTTAAAGGAATTTTTTTCTTGTCTTTTGTTGGTTTTTTTCATTCAGACCATTTATTCTGTTTCCCAGAAGGTAGAGGGGGAAAAAAGACAAATATTCTAGGTTTTTTCTGTTGCAGTAATTTCTGTTTTGATAGAGAAAGGTAGCCAGTTTTTCAAGCATACTACTGGATAATATTTATCTATCCATTTATATATCTTCTATGTAGCTCTTGATGAAATAATTGGCAGAATTCTCTTCTTTCTTTCAAAATGGAATTCCAGTTCTCTTTATTTAATCAGGTCCCTGAAGTATTCATTCTGAAGTCAAAGTATTTCTAAGATATTCAACATCCTCCTCTCAACATAAGGAAAACCAGTGCTTAGAAAGACACTATGAGTTAATGTTATTTAATTCATCCCAGTACTACAAATGCCATAATGGGATGTGTTTACCCAATACTAACTAAACGCGTGTTCAGTAGGAATCTGTGGGCTCAGCTGCTCTCCAGAACCTCAGGTCAAACTGAAGATGAGTTTTAAGTTTTTATACTATTAGGCCTGACTATGGACAAATTACATTTGCTTTAAAAACACTCTGTGAAAATCTAGTAAAAAAGGGGTTCTCAGGGTGGAGTCTGAAGTCAAACTACAAATTTTTTGATTTGAGCCATACCTAAGCTTTACCTTCCATTCCTTCTCCCTGTAATCTTCAGTGCTCAGATTTTTAAGCATTCACTTAGTGAATTCACTTACCCTACCTAGGGTAGTGGTGCCTCTTTAGACACATCCTGCACTGGGTGTGGTGTAAGCTTTGAGCATATTAGGTGATGCTGTTCTTCACAACAATGAACTGAAGGGAATAAAAGCCTACATAATTATTTGACTATCTGCTCTTCACATTTTGTGCTGGACAAACTGATGTCCAGTTTCTTACCAGGATAAGCAAAGGAAAATATGAACCTGAAAGCTTATCCTGCAGGTTCCACTGAAAAAGCTGCAAGTTTAGCCCATGTATCATGTAAGCAAAACAGAAGAAGCAGCTCCAAGGCTGCACCACACAAATAAAATCTGAAGTACGGTAAACTGACAGACAAAAGGCAGGATAAGGCACATGGTTTAAATATTCTGCATACTACATCTGTACCTGCTTTTACTTCTGTATTTCTTCCAAAAGAAAAAAAAAGACCATTCATACTGCACACTCTCCTAAATGTATAAAAATTCAAAGCCCAGCTGTTGAAGAAAATGTTTTTAAAAAATGTAAATCAAAACATCAGAGTAAGTGAAATTCTTTGGATGGTATGTGGCCTTGTGGAATAAAGAACTCACATCAAAATAAGCAGTATAAAGCAAGAATTCATAAATATTTAATCTTTATCCCCCTTTTCTTCATTTCCTCTGTGTTTAATCCATCTAGATATTGTACTAACAGTATCTTTCCTTTTGTTCTTACCTTCAGTTTAAGGTGCAAAAATGAAGATGCAAAGTGACAGCTAATTGCCAGATGCTGGGCACAGTGACACAGTGCATATCAACATACAACACTCAAAGCCACTAATACTTCAGTACAAGCAAATCAGAGAGGTGTCAAGACAGGTTAGGCTAACATTTGTACGAAGAAACTTATTTTTCTCTCATAAGACAACAATGACAACCTCCACTGATGGCAGGAACAGCATGGGCAAAACCCATCAATGCTGAACATTGCTGACACGAGTACAATACCTGTTGATACTGCTGGGACATCCTGCTGTTCACATGGTCTCAGTTCTCCATCTGCCTTGCTGGATAGTTTTTCCAAAGTACATTTCCTGTTTCTGACATCTTCATCCTTACTAGGTAATGACCCAAATACAAGTGCATTAACTAGAAAAATCTGAATCTTCTTTCTGAACTTTTACACGGAATTATTTGTTTTGCTTCATCATCCAGTGTCCACTGGCAAAACTATGAGAAGAATCCTAGGGAAAAGGCATTGTCTTATTTTTTTGGTTATCAGTTGGTGAACACTTTTTGTGGACTTGGCAAAGTTGAATCAACAAGACAAAATGTCACTGACGTGCTGAACTACAGAGCTGAACCCTTCAGGCTGATCTGTCCAGGCAGATCTTTCCCTGTGTGCCCATTTACATATATCTGTTCATCTACTGCTATGTCAAATAAAGTATTTTAGAAAAGGATCTGATCAGCACCAACTCTCATGCTATTCTGGATGACTTTTACTGCACATGATATAATGACTTAATCAGACAGTTATCAATTTCCCTACAGTTCTTTAGCTACAAAATGGATGAGCAGAGCAATTTTCTTTCTAGTAGTGAAGAGGAACTGAGGACAGTTGCCTAACTGAATACTTAAAATTTAAGTTTGCAGGCAAGAGAAATCTCTGTAAAGGTGCTATAATAAATCTATCATCATGTCCAAGAAAATTTAGCCATTCTAACAGTGATGAATCTTAACAAACACAATCTTGTGTGTTAATATCATCTTATCTTCAAAAAAAATCCCTTTGGCATTCAATCTTTAGAAACAGTTGACCCCTACATCAATTTTATGGCATAAAGTTTTCCCAACAACAAGTTCAAGATGTATAGCACTTTTTCACAGAAAGAAATCTCAGGACACTTTTAAAGAAGATCTTAAAAAAAAATTCAAGCATAGTCCAAATGCTAACCTAACAACAAAACTTGAGAATAGGAGAAACACTGGATTATTTGATTTATAAAATGGCAGCAAGCATAAAGAAAATTCATGATTCACTCAATTTAGAGTGGTCATTTGTATGGACTCAGTTTGCACAAAGGTAAGCTCACAAATCTAGGCTCCAAAAACCACCTATTTATAGTAAATAACTGTCATGCTGATGCTCATATGCTTGGCTGACTCTGGGCTACAGTTATTTCTGCAGAGAAATCTATTGCAGCACATCTAAAGTAACAAGAAAAGAACTTACATATTTCCCACTAACCTAAACCCTTACCAGGCATATGCCAAAAAGAAAGCCACCTAAAAGAATTGATTGCCAAAAGGAAGTAAAATTATACCATTTTACTTATAGAGCCCTTTCTGACTCAGGACATAGCGTAGTAGATACCATTTGCAAGAATGAATATTAGGGAATTCTTTGTGTGTGTAACCAATGAGGAACGTTCTCCATCCTTTGTATTCCCTATAAAAAAATTAATTTCCTGGCAGCAGGAAAGGCAAGGGCATAACTTTCAGGGCTCTTGAAGAGAATTCCACCCTATCAGCCCAAGGCAGGGGAGTTGGAATTAGATCATCTTCAGGGCCCCTTCCAACCCAAACCATTCTATTATTCTATGATTTTACCTCCCTTTTTCACTTTTTCCACTTCCCAAGTAGGAACTGCCCCAGCCAAAACCTTTGTCTTTGGACACAACACACTTCAAACTGGTTATCTTGTTAAGAAACCTTGAATGAGTTCTGCAATAGATCTAAAATTAATTACAGACAACCTAAATCACACATACACCAAAAAAAAACAACACCAAACCTAACCAAACAAAAGGAAAAAAAAACCCAAACAAACAAACAAACCAGAAAAAAAACCCCAAAAAAACCCAAAAAAAAACCCCAAACCACCACCAAAACCCCAATAGAAACAAACCCACCAACCCAGCAAAACTTGCTGATCCAGCACAAGCTGGGAAATGACGTGAATCCTGGATACTATGTAAAGGCCAAGTAAATTCACTGATTTATTTAACATATACTGTGAAAAAGATGTTTTTATATTCCTGAATGCTGACAAAGCTACAGAAGTCAATATTTTAATCCAAGATTTTTTATATAGAAATTAAATGCAGAATGTAGAGGAGGAAAAAATAGCCCATATCTAATCAAAACTTAATTTGAGGTTTTTGATGGGAGAAAGTAGAATATAGTTTGAATCTATCACTCAATAAGAGAGTTCATGGCTTTAAGCTTTCAAAAGCATCTAAATAACATTTCTCTACAGCAAAATTTAAAACAAAAGCTGTGTTTGGTCCTTCACAAGGACTGCATCAACTAGAGTGACAGCAACCGAAATCTCTGAAAGATGCAACATTAAAATCATATTTTCCAGCTAATTCAATAAGAAGAAAAAATATTACAACCTTAATTATTACTTCAAGACCTTTTTAGGAACTTTGAATGTCAAAAAGAACTATGGAAAGTGTGTTATGAATATAAAGCACAAACACACAGAGCTGAAATAAAAAGGCTGAGACACCAATCAACTAACAAAGAAGCAGAAAAAGATCCTATAAATAGGCTAAAAGACAAAAAACAGAAGAAAATACAGGTTGACTGTTTTACAGGAAAACCAGGTGAGTCGATGATAATAAAAAGGTTAATTTATTGAAGAGCTTTATTTTTTTACAAATAAGGTGAATTGTAACCAGATATTTTTAAAGGGGACAGAAGAATTGGCCAAGTTAGGAAACATACCTTAAGGAATATTTAGATAAATTGTATGTACACAGGTTTGCAAGGCATGATTAAATTTTGTCTTTAAGACCCAGTGAAACAGTCTCTCAAACTTTAATGGATTTTTCTAAAATTCACTGGATACTCTCAGGGGACTGGAAAAGGATAATCTTGGTACCATCTTTAAGAAGGAGAGAAAGAAGAGACTAGGGAATTGGAGACAGCCTAACTGATTTTTAGCCTGAAAAGATTCTGGAACATATTATTGAGCAATTTATAAGCACCTCAAGAATAATAAGATGATAAAAAACATATGACATGGATTTGTCAAGAAAAAAGGTTGTATCAAATTGGCATAATTTATTTCTTTGACAGAGTTGCAAGCTAATGGATAACAGGGAAGCAATAGATGTGATAAGCATAAGCATTACTTTTTTTTCTTTTTTTTTAATATTCTCTAAGGCATTCTCACAAGTACACTAGGAAAATCTGGTCTGCATTAATTCCCTGTAACATGGCAGAACAATGCTTTAAAAAATTTCCCAAGTATAGACTTCAGCAGTTCCATGTCAAAGTGAGAAAACATTTCAAACAGACAGCAGCAACCCAAAAAAAACTTACTTCTAGTCAGTATTTTCACTGATGATCTGAATGACAGGCAACATGAACTGTGAAGAACCAGGAAAACAGAAAATGAAAAACTTGCAGATAACAAAGCTTAACAGTGTTGCAAACACTTTCAATTCACTTCTGTTTTCAGGATGATTATGAACATTTGCAGAAGTTATTCAAAATCAGAAGCTAAAATTCATGATGACAAGGGTAACACTACTCAGGGGGAAGAAACCCAATGCCCAATTATGATATTCGGAACATCTGCCCAAGTTAGGTATTACAAAGAAGATACAAATCAACCATAAACCGAGCAAGGAGATAATGATGGAAAATACAGCGCAGAAAATTGAAATTTGTCTTCAAATATACTAAATGGAATTTTATTTTATCTGTAACACAGGAGTAATTTTTTCACGTTACTTACTGCTTTGAGCCCTAAGATAAAAAGAATGTGCCTTGTCCTAGATAATGACTTTAACCGGAACACATAGCAACTTGAAAGAGTCCAAAAGAAAACCAACAAAAATATGAACAAGTTTGGAAAAAACTGTTATTTGGGATTAGAGCTTGAAAGATATTTACCTTCTTTCATTTCATCTAGAAAAAAAAAAGGAAAATTAATTGTCAATACTTAGAAAGTGGTTGTAAAATAAATGACAGTCAACTCTTCTCTATTCTGACTTATAAAGAGAAGATATTTCCATTTGAAAAAAGATTAAACTCAGATTCTAAGAAATATTTTTGTGATACAAGACATATCTAAATTGTCTTCACACCTTTCAAGGCAAGGGAAAGAATTGATCCAGTCTGACATGACAGGATCTAATCAATAAGAGCTCTAAACACTGAGCTACTCTTTGCAGAAAGAGGATGTTGCAAACCTTCTTCACTGTCTGCTCTAGTGATACCAAGTAGTAGAGCACATTCAGAGCACGTACCAGAGAAAAGGAAAGCTTCTTCCAGGGACAAAAAGAGTACAGGCTATTACTGCGCAGGCTAATGAGCAAAACTTCAGACTCGTAGGAAATTTCAGCATAAAAACTTAGAGCACTTTTGTCCATGATTAGGTAAGAAAAATGAGCAGAGGTTTTGTAATGCAACTTTGTATCAGCCCATAAACCACTACCAGGTGGGACCTAGGAGTTTGATATCTTCTGTAAACATATAGCCCAAGCCCTTTAAACAGCCTAATGCCCTTTGACATTATGAGCCCAAGTCTACAAAACTGCCATGTTTTTCAAAATAACACTACATCATCCCTGTTTTATATAGCCTTATCCATTCATTGAGAGAATGGATAAAATACTATCAGCATCAACAAGAATTTAAACATTCAGCAAACGTACGAATGAATTTACTAGTAGTAAATATAAAAATTACTGATGTACTTGGGAGAAGAGTGAGCCAAAGCTGGATCCTATGGATCCTATGCAGGATGACAGAGCTCTACTAATATTGTCCATTTACAGCAGGTCAGGTTGATAAAAGATAAGTTTGGTAAGACAGAAAAAGGCATGAAAAAGAAAAACCTAGTATGAAGTAAAACTAAGATCTGCTAAATGGTGAGGGATTGTTGTTTTTATCTTTCATTCTTAATATTAAAGTTTTACAGAGACTAAAGTAAATTGCTGTGGAAGAGAAATCTTTTGCCTAAATGAACACAATGAAGAAGGAATACACTCCATACTACATTTTTTTCCCCATCAATTCCATCCCTTGACAATCACTTTCCATTAAAATATCTTAAGGACATGTTTTATATGCTGGGAAGAAATTACAGCAGGCATCAGCCTTCCTTTTTCCCCAGAATGAGAGAAAAGGGTGGCAGTGCTCTCTGGCAAGGAAAGTTAACAATCTGTACAGTCTAGTAAGTTCCTACTGAATGATAATTAACATTACCATATTTGCACTTTAACTTCCCTTGCCTGAAGCAACATAAGCAATGACAGTTTTCACTGACCTATGCAGAAATCCTGAGCCTGAACTGAATACCACAGTACTCTTGCTCACGGACTTTTCTGGAAGTCATCAAGCCTTATTCGCTTCTCACTTTTACCTTAAACAGGTTTGAATCAGAAGCGGTATCTACGAGAATGATATAGTAGCATCAGTGAAAGAGGAGAATTAGACATTTCAGGCTTTAGTGTCTCATGTTCCCAAAAACCCACAGCTACATGCTAAGGCTATGTCTTGGGAGACAAAAGAAGGACATACAGGTAGTCTAAGTGGTATTTGTTACCCAAATCAGTATGGATCTATGGCTGAAAATCTCTCACTAGGGACTATGATGCTTAATATCTTTAGGCAGAGATTCAATCCATCTTTTCTGTATTGCTCAAGCCTCTCTTTCTGCCATCAAGTAGTTCAATGGTTTCCTAACTTCTGTACTTCACAGAGTTCTATAAAGTGACAGCATGTACTCCACCTAAAGTTAATAAAAATTTAAAGGGGAAAAGTTAGTGAGCAAGTGAATCTTTTTCAGGTTTTTTTCTATCGCCAACACTTCCTGTTTCTGGAAGAGGAAACTTTCCTTCCATTTGAAAGGAAAATTTTCACACATGCCATTTTAAATGTTTTTTAAAATAATCTCTCAGCATACATCTACAGACCAGTTAACAAAATTGCTGTCTGTCTCCCTTTAATCTCCGATTGAAGGAATATGACTAGCTCTCCTTAATCATCTCTCATGCACTCTTTCCATTTAGTAAGATTTCTTTCTGTCTTAACCTTCGCTGTATCCCCTACATACTGTCAGTTAAGCTCCTACTAGTAAATGAGTTCCTGCAAAGTTAAGAGAATAAATTTTCATTTTAAAGGTTGAAAAAACAAGATTTCCCACATGAAGCTACAGTTAAATACCAAAGTAATTGATCTAACTTTAGAAACAGTTCCTTTATCTTCAGTGAGTTGTAATGTGACTGCTGCCTCTTATAACACTTCTGAATTACTGTCACATTCATCATGACAGATGTGGGTCATTAGAACTGAGGAATTAACTACATGCAGAAGGGATTGGGAGCAGACTGGTTTTGATGGAAAACCTAAAATCTACCAGAACTGCGAGGTCAGGTAATGCTTAAAAATCACTTTCTGCCAGTAAAAACAGAACCATGGGAGGTAATTATCTGACTCTATAAAAACACTATGCTTCTTGATTGGACTAACATATGGACTCCACGAGTTCTCCGGACACAAAAAACAGTAAAACTGTGACCCTGATAGAGTCTGACATCAGTCATCACAGGTGGCATGGAAAACATTCACCACATGGAAGAAAAAATCCAGAGTTCTAATCCTGAAGGGTACCAGAAAATCTTTACTTCCTGCAAAAATGTTTGCCAAAGTATATTCATGTGATTTCCTCCGGACAAAACAGTAAACATGATTTTTGGTCAATTATTTTATTAACAAGAAAAAAATCAAAGTAACTATTCACGAAAGACTGTCACAAATGTCTTTCATGTAACAAACTTAGTAGTTCTCAAAAAGAAAATTACACAAGCAATATTTATGTTAAAGGATAGATTTAAAATGTTACAAAAAATGACAATTTGTGGAAATCAAGGGTTCCAGCTAACCACAGTGTACAAAGGCTACCCTACAGTGAACATGCTGTTTGCCACTGCAGTGCTTGCATATTTAATAGCAACTAAAATGCATGGGCATCACTTTGTATCTCAAAAACTGCAAAATTTTTTCTACTCACCATATATTTATGCAGAAAAACAGGACATTGAGAATTACTAATTCGCCATGTATTTAAATGGAAATAAGATTATCTTACAAAATTTTAAGAGAAAGCCAATTGATCAGAGCAGGAAAACACTGACTGATAAACAGAATGATGACAAGGAACTGCCTCTGCTAAATTCAGCAGAAGAAAAAGGATCAATTACAGACTGTCAATGTCCCTTTTCCCTAGTCCTTTTTTGTTCCTTCATTTTTGCAATTAAGTTTATAAGAGCCTTTGTTCTGAGATCACACAATGAAATGTAAAGCACTACAACTTTAAAAAAGCCCAGGGATAAACCTCTCACCACTGTTTTGTTGCTAATTTAACAGATCCAGTATCATGAGAAAGGATATACCTTTGCCACTAATACGGCTCAGTGCAGTCACAAAACACAAACATTTACAACAAATCCGGAGTATTTCACCTGTAAACACATGGGAAAGAAGCCACAAGACCTGAATCTCACACACAGACAGGAATTTGGAATGAGATATCTCGTTATTTTTATTTAATTTAAACTTCATTACAGAGACATAATGGCAAATTAAACAATGGCGTCTGCTCCCCCTTGAAAGCCTCAGCTGCTAGAATGTTCATTCAGTGTTGCTTCAAATTGAGAAAAGAGTACAATTTTGATCTGATGGGCAGGAAATCTGCCAGCCAACATAGAGTTTTGCACTATTGCACCACATTCATAAAAGATAAGCAAGGCACAGCTCTGCATGTAAAACAAAAGTAATTATTAATCTTGGTCTTGTTGTCAGGATATATTTCAGTTGATCCTAGCTGTTTACAGGAAAGGAGCAGGCAGGTGCTAGAGCTGTGTGCCTCTGTTTATGGTAGTAAGCATAATGATGACTTGACAGCAACACTCATCATAATCACTCTTGCCCCTGCTGTCTCACACATTTATACAACCCGCTGGGAACAAATACTTAAGCAACAGAAAGCTGAATATAATGCAAGTTGTGACTAGTGGGGAATGTAAAGTGATTCTTTCAGGAGTTATTTTGTACTACTACCTAATGTCTGACATTTAACAGATGTGTGTCCACATGGTGAGTCAGTCCGAAAAACCTCTTTGATCAAAATGAATACATCTTAAGCACTAACTGCAAATACCTTAGATCCCCGACCAGTTGCAACAGCACAATTCACAAACTATCTCCTTTTACAGAAATCTTTCCACGGCATATTTTGAAAGAAGCATTGACTGGAAGACAGATGCCCTTTAGTGCAATAATAGATATGCTGTGTTATACATAGATCCAAAATTGATTGGTTTTCTGATGGAAGCAATATCTATTTCCTGAACTTATTTTATTTCACCCAGTGCCATGACAGATGCCTCCAGCACAGTAAACTGTATTTTCCTCTTCAATATTTAACTATTTCTGTACCAATCACTGTGCTTGACATTAAGGAATTCACATCACAACTCCAATTGAATTGGAGTTGTTCAGTATACCTCAGGTAAGCTGGTGGCTTGCATTTTTACAGGACAAGATGTGTTCCTTTTTAAAAGGTATAGAAAATGACAGGTTATACATAGAGCTGTGATCCTGATAAAGGCCACTTTCTCTTCCAAGCTAAAAGAAAGAGAGTGGTTTTAGCAATCTAAATTTGCGATGGTTGAAGGTTATTTGTGAATAGATTAATAATTTTCCCTAGGTCTTGCTAAGCTATATATTTACGAGTACACTTTCTTCTGTTAATCAACTTTGAAAGCAGTCAAAAATAGTCATTATACTAACTACTCAGAAACATTTTACTTTCTGCCAAATGGAGAACAGGTGACAAACACGTTTCTCTATTCAGCTATCTCTGCCTCCAATACCTACAACTAACAGCAGAAACACGCTGTCAGAAGTGCAAGAGCCACAAGCCCGGCAGTCCTGCACTGCTTTGCATGTCTAGGCCTTGACAGGCCAGGCTATTTCTGTATTTTATTACCTGTTATTACAGTGTCTTTACATTTGACCTGTAGCTTGCAACTATGAAATGTGGCACACATCAAAGTACACTAGGTTATTGAACTTTTAGTACAGTAGAAACAAATGTGACTTAATGCAGTAGTTTAATTGCCATTTAAAACAAGTGCCAATCTTTTAAGTGATTTAACTAACAATCACTTACAAGTAGCAGGTGTTTTGTCTGCAGATGAAAGAAGATAGCAGTTAATTTCTCAAGAAGATATAATGTCAACAGTAAAGCTATTTTAGGAAAAAGATATATTATTTTTATAGATTCTGTTAGGTTTTATCATAAGAGAAAAGGAACTTGCATTACTCTGTGCTCATAAAGAGGTATTTAAATTTATATGCATCCCTGTTATTCCTTAGCAATGGATCAAATTCAGCATTAACTAAAAGCTAAGTACTGTCAGCAGAAGAATTCTTATTCAACTCAGTAGGCTACATCACAGCCTTTGATGCCAAATGGGAACAAATGTCCTTGAACCTCAAGAGACAGCGCTGTCACTGCTACCAACCAGAAGTATGACCTGCAGGTTCAAAGCAGCAATGATGTCTGGAAAAAGCTGAACTAAAGCATCAGGAGACACTCCATACGTCTTTATTTTAGTAAAATATTGCTTAAGGACAGGGCATAGTCACCAGAAACATAGGTTTGATATAAGCTACAGCCTAGCAACAATATATCTTAAAAGTACTTCTATTTTTATGGCTAAATATCTGGTTTCAAGTACTAGTTTTCCAGTGGGTAGAACAGAGACTGTTAATTTTAATCAATAGGTGTCTGATTGCAAAGTAAATAGTATTTGTAATGTTAAGACTTTGCCATTCAGAGCAGATAAGTGCCACTTGATCCCCCTTGCATGAAAGCAACACTTAGGGGTATTTTTTCCTATAAATCTCCTTTTCACAGCATTAACATCTAAAGCTTCCTTTTCTTTTCTCTTTCTGAGACTTACAGTTGCACTACAGATTTATGAGTGTTTAATTAATAGTTGCAAGAGCTATGCATATTGATTGAAGTCAAGGACAGACAATGCCAAGAAAACAGAGAAAGATAAAGGGCCAGTCCTAGTTCATAAAAGTTGCAGATCACAACATGTTAGTGGCTTTGATATTTTTCTTACCTTTAAGTACATAAAGCATTCTCATCCTGATGAATCAGTTTGTGATCTTTCTGCATTGTAAAACAGCTAGTGGAATCTAACATATTCTTACATGATTAGCGACAAAACATTTATTTAATAACTAAAAGGAACTACCCATCATTTTATTGGCCTTATATAGCTGTTCTGCCATGTACTCCATTACTAATCATGTATTACTATTACATTAAAAAGAAACTGTGATCAGCTTAGGAGCACAAAAATGGATACCTACATACTAAAGTCTAATGAATAAATCTAAATGCCTTCTCTGTAATATCTGAAGTATTTCCCACTATTTGTCCCAAATCAGAATCAAAGTTTTTATTTTAAGAAAGCAATGTGAGAGCAATTTTTCTCCTTGCTCCTTGTTCCTCCTCTCTTGCTTTTCCTTTTCTTACTGCTAACGTTTTTATCCTCTGTCTTTATTGTCTTTAGTTGTGCCCATGGGAGCTAAATTGTAGTGAGTTTTATACTTTGCCTAGGAGACAGATTTGTGGTCATTCTTATCTACTCAGATAATAATTTCCAAAGCTTTGGCTGTGTTGCTGAGGAGGCCTTGTCTTCTGCCCTCTCAGGCTTCACCCTTGAGGTTGACAGCTTCATAATTCCTGAGGAACACAGCTGTCAGGAGAGGTTGTATTCACAAAGAGAGTTTCTCTGAGGTAACATGTACCAATTCTGTTAAGGACTTTGAAGATTAACCCCATGACCTTGAATTTAACATACCATCCTGTGAGGAGTCAGAATCGTTAGGCAAGTATCAATATGATGTGCCCTAATGGGCTGGCACTTTGAAAGAAGAGGGATGTTACATTCTGAAATATTTGAAAACTGTTTCAGTCTTCACCAGAGATACACACTCACAGACAAAAGCTTGCATAATACCAACGTACTCCAGGTCAGAGAGTCACAAAGAATTTACTCACTCTCTAATGTAAGTGTATGGACAACAGTATTACCACCAAAGACGTAAGTTGTGCTTGAAGAAAAGCATACACTTAAAAGCATTGCTACATTGGCAGAGCATCCTTCATTTTTGCAGATTCAAACAGGCAGTGGGAGTGAGGAGAGATTTCCTATTTGATAAACAATTTCTGATCAGTTATAGGTGAAACAAATGTATTTCTCATTCTGTCATGAGCTCTGTGTGTAGTGGTTTGAAACTAAAAGATTAATTTCCCATTTTTCAGAGCAGTTTGACAAACAGTAACAGATTCATTTCGCAGAGGACGTATTGGACCTTGTTTTACCAGCACTCTCTTTGACATGCTTGTGTTAAGCTCCAGGCAGATGACTTCCATGCAGAGATGAAAATCAGCAGGAAGCCAGACAGTTGGCAGAAGCAAGCCACAAGTAAAAATGTAGTCCTGCTGAAAAGACAGCTGCTACACCAGTCATTTCACCACCTACATGTGATGACAGCTCCAGCCTCAGCATTTTGTGTAATCACAACAAAGTATAAGGAAAGAAGCAATACCATAGTAAAGGTAATAAGCACACAGAAAGCTCAAGAATTAAAAACAAAAAGCAACAAAACAACTAAAAAATCCCCAAACCCACAGATACAACTGCTGCCTTTTCTGTGAATTCCATCCTAGCAGTGATGTCACTTAATGCCACTGCAAAACCACAGCCAAGGCCTAACTTCAAAGTGAGTTTGAGAGCCACAAGTGTAACTAGTGTAGCAGCTTGTCTTGCATAGAGGCCGGCAGCAAAAGTAAAAGCTGCATGAAAGAGCATAAATAGAGAAAGTACAGAAGAAATTTGCCTCATTTTGCCATTCCACCTTCCAGCAATCACATTTTAAAGATTTTATTAGCTGAACGTTTCATCAAAACATTGCTTCACATTTCCTTCCCTGAACTTGCATAATCCCCTTTTTAAATGCATTTATTCTTCATGATGTCCTATCTTAGTGCATTGCAAAACCTAACTATGGATCCTGTGAAAAAAAATATTAAATTCATAGGTAGCAAGTATGCCCTTTGATATTGTCAACGGACTGTCCTTACTTCCTATATTGAGAGAAACGGGTTTTTTCCCTTTACTGACTTTCTGTAGCTATCTCATTTATGATTTTGTATTAACATATCATATTGCCAACTCACTATTTAGTCCAGCTGGCTCATTTAAAAGGCAAGTGCTTCAGAATATAGGTAAATACTTGGGGTTTTCCTGACAGCTCTTTACATTATCTGATTAAAAATAGCATGTGCTTATTCAACAAGCTATTTTAAGGAGACCGTGTTTAACGTCTTAAAGAGGACTTTGTGGGGCAGGGGAGTAGAAGCCAATTGGTTCATTTTACAGACTTCTTCCTTTTAAAATCACAGGGGAAAATTCACAGTACTAATCAGGATGGTCTGACCCTGGATTGTGGATCACGACTAAGAGATCTCCCAGTACTTTAGAAAGATTTAATGGCAAAAGTCTGTTCTATTTAGTTCCACACATTTATCCAAAAGTGCTAGGAGAAAACGTGTTTGATGCGACTACTTGGAAAGACCATCTTAAATACTAATGATCTTAAAATAGAAAGCCCGTAATAACGTGTTTTAATCTCTTGTGCCCTCTCCAGATGCAGGCTGCACAATACTCTGTCTTTAAACTGTGATACACATAAGATCCACATCTAATAATAATTTGTATCCGAAATACACTTCCCCTTAGCAAAGAATATATGATTCTAGCTCAAAGATTACGACAGATGTTGCTTTATATAAATCTGCATAAACTTTTCCTAAACAAATATCATTAAGTATAACATTTAATAACTGCTATGATGAGTCATCTAAAAATAACTTCAAAATGTCTAATGCTAAATACTTAGAACTTTGTTTAATCTCAGTAATTTCAGGATGCATGTGTGAATCTATGGAATGCTGTAAGTGTTCGCTCTTTGTTTCTGTATATACACAGGAACAAATATCAAGGCTCTAAATTTTTCATTTAGATAATGATAAAAGTATGAATTGTTGCTTTTTCCCACTACAGTTTTTTTAATTCTGTTAACAAGAGATTGCTACTATTTTTTAATACAAAAATCATCTATTCTGCTAAACTAGAGGTTACTGTACCTATTTACAAGAAGTGAGGGAATTTAGTGACAAGAATTTCAGCGGGAAAACTGGTAATAAAAGCAACACTGAATACTCTGATACTCAATCCAGACTAATCATGGATGCATTAGATGATATAAAATAATTCTCATTTTATACATAGGAATATTACAGACTGGACTTCCAGATTTATATCATTAGATGACAGAATTTTTTCTTTAATATACACTAGCTAGCTAGTTAAGCCAAGTCACTGTTCAGAAAAGAAATGTCTGACAAGCACCTTTATCCAAGAGATTGTCTCAAACTTCATAAGTTAATTTACCTCCAAGTAGATCCTGGGATCAAGTCTATCACACTTTACCAGGAGGCCATATCCATTGCCCAACATAACCAATTGTTTACAAGAGCTAGGCCATTTCTTCCCAATAGTACAATTTAGAAATATTGTACACACAACTTCTCTGGTACTTACGCGTGTTGCACACTGTCTTCAACTACTCTACAAACTCACACTATTTCACAGTTTGAAGAACCGTTAGCAAAAGTGGAATCAGGTCTATACTGAAGCATCAGGAGTCCGCCATAATAACAATATTATAAATGCTAAAATTGAGAAAATATATGAACATATACAAATACAATTTTATTCTCTGCTGCACATAGACCCTGTTTTAAAATCTTACCTAGACTTGAGGTAAAAGGGAAAAAAAAACCCTGCTAGGATAATATTTCTTGAAATGTCCTAACCTAGATTGCTATATTTCTCCACCCCATCAAATTCAATACCTCTGCCCTGTTTTCTAGGACATCAAAACGATGTTTTTTTCAGAAAGACTAGCAAGCTAATCTGTTTCTTTAAGAAAACCTCATCATCACTCACTGTTCCTTTTCTCCCTGCTAAACCGACCTCACTCCCTGCAGAGTTCTGCATCACCCTTTCTTTCCACTTTACTATGGGATACCTCTCCCAACACCTGCTATTGCAATGCCATTTGAAAAGGAAACGAGCAATTGAGAACACTGAAGATTTTTGCACTGAAAGGCTTAGCCATGCAAAAAAAGCAGTGTATTTGGCAGTCATCTGTGGGGCCTACATTTAGAAAATACGAAAGTTTTGTTTATACAAGCACTTTCACTTGCACTGTGGATAAACGGTTATTTCCTCACAGAAGTTTTGTGAAACATCCAGCAAATGTTTTGACAGGTAAGAAAAAGTTTCCCTAGCCTGTCCTATTTCTAACAAAACTGCTTAGCCAATTCATTTACTGATCATACGCTGTTCAGTTGCTTTCATCTTCTAATCTCCTGAAATCTGAATATTAATCTGAAAGTGAATTTGGAACAGATAAAATATACTTTGAACTACAGTCACCAAGAAAGATTTTGCCTTGTTAATCTCAAAGGATTGGCATAGAAATTTTACTACATTTTCTAAAAAAATCCATACAGATTTAAGGTCGAGTTCTGGATTTAATTGAAGTAACCTTTTGTACAATCTAGCTTTAATGAAGTGCAATGAAGTTAAACTCCACAGGGGCCATTAATCTGAAACACTCCATTAAAACAACTACAAGGGGAGTTTTTAATAAACAGTGTGAACTAATGCCCATGTGGAAAGGTAATTGAGAGGGAACTGGTGTCTGGGCCAGATTGTTATTAAATCCTTATCACAGGTAAAGCTGAAACCCCAAATGGCAAGCTGCCATGTGATTTATAGTGACCTTCTCTTCCCAGCCTTAAAGAAAAGACTATGTTTAATAATAAAAAAATCCTGTGACTAAGCTATAAAATAACTGAGCAATTACTTAGAATAATTTATACAGTGCAATACACTGACCTTGCTCCAAGCATAAAATCTACAAAATAACTTCAGTAATAAAACTGTGAGCTACTAAAAGGACTAAAGGTTTAACCATTTTTATTTTGCAGAACCTGAGGGTACTATAAATACCTATCACACTCCTAATAGGAGAGCTTAAAAAATTCCTAATTTTTTAATCTTAAAATAATCTTCTCTGAAGTCTGGTAGGGTTTTGCCATATTGCAGGAATGCCTAATGTCCTCTTTTAATACATGTTACTGGGCTGCTGAAGTCCACACTTTCTGACATAGTGTACACTCAGCAGCTGAGCCCTGTCTACGTTGAGTCTCACAGGAAGCAATGCAACAAGGGACAGAAAACTGCATCACAGAGCAGTTTGGTTTATAGCACTGTAGACTGTATTCCTACAAACGAAATGAAATACTGTTATTATTCTCTTGAAAGGTAGTATAAGAACAGATACTCACTCTAACAAAATGTGTATAAAAGTAGAATTTCTATATAAAAACAAAAAATATTTCTTTTTTAAAAACTCAAAATAATTTTCTGTATAAATTTGAATAGAGATTACTTCAAATCAAAATGATAAGAAGCATGGCTTCAGAGCAAAGTCAAAGCATATCTAGTACATCACTGACTCTGTACTTTTTTCTATACTTCAAATGTCTGCATTTCTTATCTAAATAACAGAATCGGGATGTGTTTTGTGACCAGACATATAGTAAGCGTAAGAGTGCTACGATGAAAGTGTGACAGGGTCAGGTATAATCAACAGCAGAGTACTTCAGCTAAAACGAAAAGTAACCAGTTTTATTTTCAGTCTGGCAATAATCCAGGTTATAGCAGATGCCATCCAGGAAGGATACAGGCTATGCACAGTATAACTGAAAGACAGAAATTGTCAACAGGCTCATATCACGCAAGACAAAAAGCTGTTATCTTGATTAATTGGACCTTAGTCAATTTGGCAGTGTGCCAAAGGTTAAGACACTCCATTACGTACTACTTATGTTGCCATCATCATTGTTGCCATCATCACTGGGCACCTCTTCACTGCAAAGTGCTATCTCTGATTTCAGTAAAGAGGAAAGAAACCTAAGAAGGCCAATTGCAACATACAGGTAAAGACACTCAGAAAAAATATGCTTGTCCTCTTATTCACAGGTATCCATCTATTTCCAGGTGGTTAACATGTGCTATCTTTTTTGAATTTTGGCCAAAACACATCTCAACACTCTTACCATTAGAAGAGATAGTTTTGGTGGATTTAGATTAGATATTAAGAAGAAATTCTTTCCTGTGAGGATGGTGAGACACTGAAACAAGTTGCCCAGAGAAGGTGCGGATGCTCCATTCCTGGAAGTGTTCAAAGCCAGGCTGGATGGAGCTTTGAGCAACCTGGTCTAGTGGAAGGAATCCCTGTACATGGCAGAGAGGGGATGGAACAAGATAATCTTTAAGGTCACTTCCAACCCAAACCATTCCATGATTTAAAGATTCTATGACTCTGTGTGGTTACTAGGGTGCATGTGTATTTTATAAATACAAGCAAATCTGCACTTGTTTCTGTTTATTGGCACCTGAAACATACAGCCAATAAATACAGTCAGTGGAAACTCCAGGTTATGAAGAAATTACTCCACTGTTACTTTATACTTCTCCAGAAGAAAGCGTGAGGTTCGTATGTCTTTGTACCTCATTTTAAAAATAGAAATATAATTTAGCTACATATTGGCAAGTGGACAACTCTGTCATTTTAATATGAGTAAAAGCGAAAGCTCTGTTTAAAAGCCCTGGAAAGAAATGGACTTCAGCACGTGACTAAAGTTAAATACATTATTTAAGTACATTATTAAACAAGGATGAACTGAAAGCATGTGTTTAAATGTTTCACTGAACAGTGTCTGAGAAAGGACTATTTTCAGCTTCTGTTTATGGTTTTTCCAATGCTAAATCTTGAGCAAAATGAAAACATTCCAAACAATTAAATGTACTTAACTGTACTGGGCTCTTTCCTCAGCCAGCTGATTCTTGTATGTCAGTGGAGCCACTCCAGTTTGTATCAGTTCACTACCAGCCTCAACATCTGACTGGGAAGATTTTTACTTAAAAAAATCTAGGAAAAAAAAAATCTGTTGAGGTCTTTGAACATGACTGAACTACATAGGGAAATGCCCTACAGCATAGGGAGTTTTGGTCAAAAGAGCATACTAGTGAAAATGCTGTCTCTCTCCAAAACGTTTTTCTTTTCTTGCAATTTCAGAAAATAATATTGGAATTTTTCAACTTAGAATAATTCAGTTATTTACAAATTTCAAGAGATTGGCACGAACAGAAAATATTTTATTTCTCATAAATTAAAGGAATTAAATGTTACATTTTAAGCTTCTGTTTCTGAATTTTCTGATGGAAAATTATTTTTTTCACAGCTCTCAGTACTGTCCCCTCACCATGTATTTTCTTCCTACCTTATTTCTTTACCATGACTCTAAAGAACCTGTGCACTCCTGACAGAGCTCTACTCAGTAACGGGGAGAGTACCTGGCAGTCTTTGTATTGCTATCTAGAGAAGGGATCTGAAGACAATCTGAGCTTTTTCTTCTTTGAAGAGCTGCAAGACTTGTTTGGGAAAATGTCAGCAGATATTAAGAATCCTACATTGTCAACCCCAATATTGGCTGGACATTGCTTTACTAATGGAACACCATGCATTTCATCTCCACTTGAAGAGTTGTTGACTAAATCAGTATCTTCTGCCAGTTATCTTCTTTAAAGAGAGAAATCAAGTCCTTTTCCTATTTTTACCCAAATTTCTCCAAAGACATTTCCTAATGGGTATGGATAATATACTCTAGCCATATGGCAATCTATAAATGTATACACATACACACACAAGCCCACTACATCTGTATGTACAAAATACCTTTAAAAGTTAAGTTTCATAATGCAGGCCATGTGTGTATCCATACAAATAAAATATGCAAACACATACATTTCTGTCAGCTTTAAAAAGGTATGTTATTTCCTGAGCTTAAAGCAAATAGCAGGCTCCTGAGGAATAACAATGCCTAGTCAGAAAGGAACATACTGAATACTCAGAACACTTTAGATATCTGTTGTTCTGCAATTACAGTTTCCTCCCAACACACACATAATTTTTCACCATATAAAATTCACTGCCCCTTAACACAAGGAAAATTACCTAAGTTTCAATACAAACCTGGCTGTCAGGAAGCTCCCAAGACAGATGAATGGAAGAAGTATAAAATCTTCTTCCTCTTATAAAATCCCACTGTTCCATTCCTGAAGGGAGCTTGGCCTCTTTGAAATGGTTAAGACAAAATATGAAAGCAACATGTCATTTTTTTTTGCAATCTCCAAATTTATTCTTTTAACCCAACCCAGAACTCAATGTTGCTTCATTTTAAGGGGATGTCCCAGTTGAAGCAAGGCTGGCTCATGGAATTCATTACCTGCAAGCTACTTTCATATGCAATGGACACCTTCCAGTTCTGCACTGTTATGTGAAGGAGTTAGACCCTCAGATAAACCCCAACAAAGGATTTCAGTCACCTGATGGTATATTTTGTCATAGAATCATAGAATCAATACGGTTGAAGAGACCTCCAGGATCACTGAGTCCAACCTTTGACTGAACACCATCATGCCAACTAAACCCTAGCACCGAGTGCCACATCCAGTCACTTCTTGAATGTTTCTAGGGATGGTGACTCCACCACCTCCCTGGCCAGCCCGTTCCAATGCTTAACCACCCTTTCAGTGACAAAATTCTTCCTGATGTCCAACATGAACCTCCCCTGGTGCAGCTTGAAACCGTTTCCTCTTGTCCTGTCACTTGTTACCTGGGAGAAAAGGCCAACACCCACCTGTCTACAACCTCCTTTCAAGGAGTTGTAGAGGGAAAACGTCTCCCATAAGCTTCCTCTTCTCCAGACTAAACAAATGCAGCAAAGCTTCAGAAATATGCAACACCTGTAAATATGTGCTGTTCAGTAATGCACTTTCAGATTACAGCATACACTGAAAACAGCAAAAAGCTAAGGAAAATAAAGCTTTATCTGTACTGCCCTCTTCAGGCTGCAATAATTTTGGGTTTGTTACACTTAACAAACATGCTCTTCAATGCAGCAGGTCCTTAGAGTCATACTGAAATATTTCGTTTAATCTGTGAATTTTGCCTAAAAGAAGCTGTTTGATTTAGGCTCATAAAAGAGAGTGAATCTATGGGTGTATGAAAATCAAAAAACCTTTTGTTGGCTTCCTTTAAAAATACATTATATGAAGCTGTCACTGTTGCAGTAATTGAGAAATTCAGAGTGAAACAAGCTCTTAAGATTTTTCAGAACAGCAGAAACATGGTAGCATTCATATCAAACAGCTGTTCCATAATTTAGAAGTGTTTGTAAAGGACAGAAAGTTGGAATCAAGCATTAAGTAAATGTATAATTTTTCACCTTTTACAAAGTTTACATTTCATGTTAACTTTAACCATGTTGCATAATTTCCTTTTACAAACAAAAACTTCCATATACTACTTTTTCCACAGCCTAAGTCCCTCTATTTCTTTCAGTTCTAATTAATACTTTTAACTTTTTCCAAATGCGGCTTATCTCATATTTCTAAAAGTATTGTTTATTCTCTCATCCAGTATGTTGATGGAGACGGAAAACTACTCTTGAATTTGAACTAATTTCTGAACCATCAAGTCACCCAATTGCATTTTTAAAAAAGGTATTTTAAGATTTATAACATTTTAAATGCCAGGATTACTCTTATCCATTTCCTTGAAAACCACTAAAACTTTTACTTCTCTGTGGTATTTCAGAATTTGGTCTTAGAATCCCAACATCAGCCATATAAAAATGTTACAGCAAACTACATCTTGTGCATAACGACTTTCTTTCTATTTTGTATGTAAGCCCTGGTGCAAAATCATGTGAGACTTGCCCATTTAATTCAAGATGACCATGATTAAAAATCCAGCCTCAACTAACACAGCCACAACTTCTGATATCTAACTGACACTCTAATTCACATCATCGCAGTATTCTGGCATCAAGTTCCATACTTTAGGCAACAAAGTCTCCCATCTTTTCTGTTCATCTTTCCTGTTCATCTTTCCTGTTCATCTTTCCTTAATTCACCCCGCAGTTATTCTGACTTTTTGCCAGTATTTTGGGCTCACAGTTTTAGTTTCTTCTAAGATTTACTATTTTTCCACCTTACTTTACCTAAATCTGCCTTCCAGCATTTTCCCATTCTGTGTTCTTCCTTGCCCTTGTCGTCATCCTTTTGACTGCTCTTCTCTATGTTTTAAAAAAATTTTTCTTTGTTATCTTGATTAATCTCAACATGTAGAGTCTGAGTCCGCTGCTTCTGAAGTCAGTAAGCTAAGGGGAGGATTTGGCCAGTATAAAACGGCCTTGCTCTCATGAATTTTGTGAGTATGAGGTAGGAAATACACATGTAAGATATCAGATATTATCATTTTGTTTTCTAATATGTACATATTATGTAAACAGCAAAATAACAGATGTTTTTCTAATAATCATAAATATAACTGCACTTTTAGCATAAACCCTGAATAGCTGTGTTCGCTCATAAGTAGTAAGGCCAGAAGTGTGACAAGGATTTGACCTGCATTACACGTGACTTTGGCTTTTTGATTATGCCACATTCTTATGGAAGTTGGATTTTTTTCTTACACAGTTTGAAGGAGGAAAGGGTTAAGACATCATAGAAAACAGGGATTTAGAGAAAGCAAAGGTATTTGAATAAAACCAAACAAGTACCTTAATTTCTTTGTGTTTTCCAGTATTTCTGTCTATTCAACCTGGTTACTTTAGGCACTAACTTGCAAAGCATTTAATTTTAAGCATATAACCAGGTTTAATCACATGCTTAAAATTAAATGCATGCTTTGGTTTCATATTGAACCAAGCCCTATGGCCCTCTGACTGACTTAAATGGGTTAAAATATAATTGTATTTCCATCAAGTACAGCTTGTGCAAATAATGCCAGGCAGACAGGCTCCTCAAAACAAATACTTTCTATTATTTATTTGTTCCTGAAGCATGTTCATCATTTTGGTACATCAAATAAGGAGGATTGAGGAAGAAAATTAGCAGACAAGGCTGAATTAGTTAGAAATGAAAAAATAATAGTGCCTTATTCTGTTTGCTAGCTAGCATGTGGCTACTTACAGAAAAACACTTATCATCCACAAGAGATATTACCACATGTGCATGTATTTATACATATCTTATAGTTCTTGCATTTCTCTTTCGCTGTTTTAATTCGGTTCTTAAAACGTGCCAGACAAGCAGATACAAACAGGACCTTGTTTTATTTGATTAGGCTAGAATGGAGAGTTTGATTTCTTTCCAAAGTTTTCCAACAGCTGACCTGAAATGTATCAAAGCAACTTCCATCTCTTTTGTTTCTATCAAGTTCTCCCAATTTCCTAATTTCACCAGACCCCACAGTTGCCATGTCTTTGAAGTTCATTTGTTGTTCATGGTTATTTTCTTTCTAGTGATTAGTTTAACAGTCTCAGACTGAGAGTGATTTTGGGTTTGTCTGTAATTTCTTCTAGTTGAGAATCTACACACTCAGGCAGAAACGCTATAGTCTATAATTGAAGCAGGCAGCGATCAGGATGTTGACATCTTTGGCACTGAGTACTGCAACACCATATCATAATCACCGTACTACTTGATGTGTCTGCAATGTTATTAAATTGCAATGTGAACATGTACACAGAAAATTATGAAGACTGTAAGATACTTTGATTGTAGAGTAGTGCTAGACCTCATGTGCTGAAAGACTTCATAATCAAGATTATGAGATCCTGAACACTCCCCTTCTAATAAATACTGTGCAATTTATCATTGGTATTGTTTCACACAATCAGTCTTGGTTTAAGAAGAAACAAAGAGAAGTTCATACCACTTACGAAGCCAAATGTCATTTATTTTTAATCCCTTTCACCATGTGTTTGCACAGTCATTAGCTTTGCCTCAAGGTAATGACATCCATATAAATATTGCAAAATATGTTTTCATAATTTTGTATTTTTCTTGGGATTTTTTTCCAAAATGAAGAGGAATGGTTAGGGGGAATTGGCAAAGAAATTATGCAGCAGCCACAAAGTACTTCTTTAGTACCAAAATTCAGGCTTTGCTGAACCTTCTTTTGAGACAGTATTTTGTTTACTTACAAGTCTAAGTAGGACACTAAGAGGCAAATCCTTTTCTTCCCATCAAACATCAGGCTTGTCACATGGATGGTAAGGCAAATGTCTCCTGAGAACAGAATTTCCATTGAGACAAACCTTCAAACCATAATTGCACTTCACGGGCGTGCAGGACAACTGCCAGAATGGGGGGGCTCTGTATTGGCCAACGTGCTCAGGCAGCGCCTTGCCGTAACAGCCTCATCTCTCCTGAATCCAAAGGGCCACTGTAGAGCCACATCAATACACAACTGAGATCCTGTCCAATCACATGAGGCCCCAGAAAGATTTTCTTTCTGGCACTTGGAGCTACGCTAATCAGGAAATTTGGCACTGAGAGAGGAGTAGAAGGAATCTCACTTCATAAAACAAACTAAGTGAACACAAGGGAAAACTTCTCAAGCAGGAAAATCTCTAACATGCAAAGAAAAGTTTAGGAGACTTTTTAAGCAAGTAACACAGGAAGAGAGAATAAAAAAATGCTATGTATCAGTTCAAAACTGTGTGAAAAATTCTTAGTATTTTGAGGAGCATCATATAAAAAAATCATGACAGACCGTCATGTTCTCAACATTGCAATAACAGTGGCATATGTGACTTTCCTGTTACTGTTTGATGCAGAATTCAAAGCCATTAATCTACCTTTGATAACTCTGTAAAGGTTATTGACATTAGTGGTTCACTAAATGACTGACACTAGAACATTTAATGAAGAAGAGGAATTGTTTTCAGAAGCAGACAGACATACTTTGACAATAGCCCATAACTCCTTGCTGACAGAGACATAAACATGTCAAAAACTCTAAGCTTTACATTTTAAGACTTCCCTGTTTCTAGGGCCATGTCTACACAGTGATATGTAGAGATACCTGATCTAGCTTCAAACACATTATTAGCAGACTTGACAAGACACTGTTCAAAGTCTATATTCTTTAGTTGATCCTAAATCTTAAGGACAAGTAGTTGCTTTCACTTTGTTTGCCCACCTCTGCTGATGCCTCTGTCATTTCTGGTAACTTAGCATTACTCTAATGGCAATATTTACAACTGAAATCACAACTGCAACAGAAGCAAATCTATGTACAGATATTTTTCAAGTATGAAGTACCCTTTAGTTTCAAAAACTTCCAATTATTCAACTATAAGCTATGTAATTTATTCTTTTGAGACATCACGTGCAGTCCAAAATAAAAAATACAGGTCCTTAATGTGACAGAATTTTCCCTACTTTGATAACAATGACATTGTTGGTGAGCTTTTCACTTGCAATTGTTGCACTATTGGCCACACCTCCTGAAAAGAAAAAGAGATGAGTGTTTGCCTTTACCTTATGCAGAACATTTAAAGTCAGTAAAGCTGGGTATGGCACACGAACAGCTAATAGATATTATTTTTAATTTCGACAGCACTCTTTGTTAATATCACAAACCATTGTAGAATCATTGTAGCCCACATTCTTTACCATTTTTATAAGTAACAGTTGTTTTGTACAAAAAGTTAAACTTGACACTTGTAGACACCTCATTCTTAAGATGGGAAAACACATTGAAGACATTACCGCCTCCTCTAATCTGCTGACATTCCTAGGCCCCTCTCCTGTACTGCCTTTCTTTTCACACTTCTCTTTCTTCAGTGCAACTTTTAGAGAGAACAAAAAAGAAAATTTTCCATACTTTGACATTAACAAATCTCTCTTAACACCTCACACCTCTTCACTTTCCACTGCAGCTTTTTCCAACTAAGCTAAATGTCAGTGGGAACTTCTCTCTGCTTACCAGATACGCCTTACTGCACTCTTTTCTGATGACTTAAAGAATAGTCCTTGGCTAAAATGTTACTGATTTCCCAGTGCTTTGAAATAATCAATCATGATTCCTTCCAAGGACCGTCTTCTCAGGAATATTGTATTTCTTTGATCAAATGGTCCCGCTAACCATCTGATTCTTTCCGCAACCTTTCTTTATGGCTCCACGAGCAAGACCAACTATTCTGTGCGTACACAGTAACCCCCAGAGCTTTCTCTGGAATCTCACACTGTCCACATTCTAGTTTCCTGATTTGACTTGCAGAAATCTCTAAGTCCAGCTAGCTCCTGGCTGACAAATGAATCTGATATAGATAAACATTGACAGACACATTTTTGACAGTATAATATGCATTTGCAGAACAGAAAAGCTAATCCTTTTGTTGTCAAAGACTGTGTTCAGCAGAGAAATTCCCTAACTCACCATACTGGGAGACATTCAACTAGTACATGTTTACACACATGAGATTCTAAAGGACAGAAAACAGAATAAAGCTTACTGCTCTTGCTACCTCTTACTTAGATACTTTGAGTCTCTTGAAAATGCAAGCATATATTCTAAATGTGTCCCCCTAAAGCAGGGGCCACAGCACATGTAATCTAGGAAAGTATTCAAACCCAACAGCAAAAATTGGGAAGGATACAATCTAACTTGCTCACATTTTAATTGAGCTGGCTATTCCAATCATTCAGCCTGCCAGTTTGATATTGCACAGGACATTCTGCAACACCCCAACATCCTAAGACAGAAATGTCTGCTCTCTTGCTGGTGTCAAATTCCCTGTTGCTGATCCCATCTGCTGCTTTAAGTGACATTTCTGGCAAGCACTGTTCTAGATTAATCTCTTGTAAAACCCATCTGCCTTTTCCCAAAAGAACACCAAGTGCTTCCTTCTGCCACTCAGGGGAAAATATGGTAAGAAAAATGTCTTTCCTCCTCAGCTAAATGAGTGCTAAAATGATTGAGGCTCTGTTTTTACTCTTACACACCCTCAGTTTCCATCATGTCTGGATAGATGTCAAGATACACAATACTCCCAACTCATTCATATCTTGAGGTTCATCTTTGTCTTATCGTCTACATTAGATTTATGTATTCAGGCATCTCTAGACTTAAATAAAAGGAAAACCATTAGTCTTACCTAAGTCAACTTCACATCGATCTAATTTTGTTCCTAAGGTTCTTTGGAAGAAAGAGATCTTTCTCCTAATTTCCCTAGAATTTCCTAAAGGATTTCTCAATGCCAACTGATGTCAGTAATAATGAACTAGAAAATGAGCAATCAATTAACTATGTCACTACATTACTTTTATTTCTATGAAGCGACCAGAAGATTTGTGTTAAGCAGGAAAAGAGCTACTTTCCTTTAGCACAAGCAGAAACCACCATTTGAACCTCTAACTGACTTTTAGAGACATCATATCAGTCTTCATATACAACGCCACCATCTAGTTCTTCCATTACCTTTCATTCAGAAGAAAACTATCTATTTCTTGAAACCTGACTAGCCTGAAAATGTACTTAATAGAGTTTGTTACAGTGCACACTGGCTTCCTGCTTTGCAGAGGACAGAGCTATTCTCAGTTATACACATTTTATGCCTAGAAACCCAGTAAAAGGATAATCCACTGAAATGTATGTATGTTTGTAGAATTTCAGTGTAAACACAGGCAGAGAGAAATATCAAGCATCCTTAAAAAGCTGATGAGACTTTGTTTATATACATTTTTTTTTTTACTTTATTACATGCAAAATCCCATTGGTATCTGCAAAACTGATTTCATACACAGTTTTCAGCTATGGATATGACTCCGAAACACCAGTGATGCCTTAGGTTTTAACTTTTATATTTTTCAAATCCTGTACTGCTTAGAGTACAGGAAAGGAGGCAAAAAAGGTCTAATAGTCCTTGGCACATCTGTTCTCTTCCTTTGTTCCTTGAAAAAATCAAAAGTGTTAAAAAACAAAATTTTCACAGCTTTCTCAAATTTAGGTGTACTTACGATATCATACGAACAGAAAGGTTAAGCTCAGCTGAAGAAAAGCAAGATTCTGTGCTTGAATCAAATGCAACCTTCTTCTAAAGATTCCTAGGTTGCCATTAGAAATTCTCACCACCTCTTCACAGTTTTGTATATCTCTAAGAAATATTTTGGAATGTCAGTGACATATACAATGATGCTTTTATGAGCATATGAGGGAGACTTTGAAAATAGACATTTGAGGTGAGTCCACACATGCAGATTGATCACTGCAGTTAAAGTCCCAGTACATAAGAACCTTGAGTCAACTGTGTCGCTAACAATTCACTCACATCAAAGTGGTGCTGAAAAGAACTCCTCAGTCTCTCAGAAGACTAAAATACCACTGACTGTACTTAATTCCTCTGTTTTCAAGAGTAAACATAGGCTGGTGGACAAACAATTAAAACTCAAGCATCCCTTAATATATAGGAGAAAAAGTCCTGCCTATCTAGAAGGATTTTTAAAACATGATGTTCCAGAAGGACTTAAAACGAGAGGTTCCTGTTCTTGTAGTATGTTCTTAAGTGGTGCTAACTATCATCCATAAACTGCTGGGCTTCCAAAATGAACCTGAAATCTCCTAGAGAAAACAGACTGCCTAAAAACACTTTTTAAAATCAAGACTCTGAAAAAAAAAAAAAGGCAGACATTGGAACACCTCTTACTTCTAATAGCTTTATACTTATATATAGTCTTCATGTATATGTGTGTTCACATATATGCAAAAGATACCACATTCTTAGTTGGTAGCTGTAGTTTTGTGACTGACATGAAATTAGGAACACAAATTTATCCCTAATCTTCCTAAACATGTTGCTCTGAGATCTTATTTAAAAACAAAAAGCAAGTTTTAAATACAAACACTTACAACTTTTGATACTCCTCAGCTAAATTCTACTCATTAGATTTTTTAACTCCTGTTTCTGAATTCTGTGCCCTTTGATTAGAAGAATTCTGCATCAGAATAACATCAGTTCTGCTTGAATAAGGAAAGCAGAGTAATTCCAACCGTACCAAGAGAGCGTGAAAAGAACCATCAATAAGCACTCAAGAGATGTCTTGAATCTACAGTCATCTCCACAGAATGTTCTTCATCTACTAAAACATACTTATTTCCCCACTTTTGATGCCACTTTTGTAGTCTACAAAACACTGAGAGTGGCTTTTTTCCTATGCTGCAAAAATTCATGCAATTCCTGTTGTCCTTTTCAACATTATTTCCCCATATACCCCTACATGGTGTCTTTAAGATGAATCTTTTAAAATTTACTGCAGGTTTATACAGGGAACACTTGACCTTTACCTTCTGTTGTGATCTATCACTCAGGAAACAAAAGGTCCAAGGGGGTCTCAGCCATTAGGTACTCTACTGCCCTCTCTTGGAGTAGCTGTATTCATAGATATGGGTGAGTGACATGAATTGGGGCATCTTCATATTTTTATCCTTAGCATTTGCCTTCATGGTTAAAAATGCCAAGAGCCATTTCACATAAGCAGCTTGTCCGACTCCTTGCCGTGCTCTTGTATATTTCTATTGCAAGGTAGAACATGAAATCAAAATGGCTCCCAGACGTTTTTTGGGGTTTATTTGGTTTTATTTTTAAAACAAGTCTTTGCCTGTTAGAAATGATACTCATAGAATGAAAGATGTGTAAGAATGACAGCAGTTTTACCAAAGATGTATGGATGAGCACAATAACTTCATTGCTATGAAGGAGCTCATCTGTGCGGAAACTTGCTAAAGGTTTGCCTTTGTTCCCTTTCTGAGGGTTGGTATTTTCTAGTTTTGTATATAAATTAGAATAAAAACTCTAAGCAATTTCCCTAGAAAATTCAGCCATCACAATAATACTGAAAGATTTATTTCCGAGCTTCACTCCAATGCTGGGCCATAGTTATTCCACTGTAATTTAACAGACCTTGACTGTGACATGGTATGTTTTATATAAGTGGAGCAAAAGCCACTTACATAAACTTGTTCCCAGGTTTCCTCAGATTCAGAGAGCCACAATCCACCAATAACCATTAATTTCCACAAGAAGTATGGGTGAGGTGAGTACTTTCAAGTTGTCCTTTTCCAGAAGATGAGGCTTAGTCAGCTACTAACAGTGCATGACAAGAGTTTTGTCCTGTAGAAAGACATGAACAAAAGGAGCTTGCGAACATACTCAGAAATAAAGCTTTTACAAAAGCCTGTAATAGTAGGGGAAATTCTCAGTTACTGAACAAATCACTTCCCTAATAAATTGACTCTGGTTTGGATTCTTTAGTGAGCAACTCTGAGCTTGAAATGTATGCTAATGAAATATGTAAAGGTATCATGGATGCCCCGTTATTCAAAGAAGCATAAAATAAATGAATACATGTTCTCAAAAGATGAGGCCAGTGCTTTTGGGTAGTCATTCATCACGCAAGAGCCCGTTGGGGGGGCATTTGGAATTTCATATTTGATGATACTCCTCCAGTGTTTCATTAGTTCTGTTCACTTAATTGTCTTGTCTAAGTGATCACTCAAATTTTTTATAGAACCAGATTCCCTTCAAGGAAGCCAGTCATGCAATACTAAAGGCATGTGGCTTTACAGCTCCGAGCAGCCATTTAAAGGAGTGGAATCCCTCTGGAACTCGATGGAGATTTCAGTGGGCACAAATGCAATGAAATATTATTACTTTTGCATTACTTTTATACAGAACAGGTGTCTCACTATAAAATATTCCTGCAGGTGCTGAGAGAAGATGAACCATTGAGACAAGACAACAACTTCACTTTAGAACAATTGAATTAGGCAGTGTAGACTCTTTCCCTGTGTCTTTATCTGGGTACATTTTATGCCAGTGGAGAGCCACACTTACAAAACATAACCCTTCAGCAGTTACGACTTGAAGAAACAGGGCATTATAATCACAAAACACTTGAAATAATCTCAGTATTTTTCCCCTCAGGTGAAAACAGTCGTGGAGGGTGGGAGTGTCATGTTTTACTTATGTGCTCAACCACAAAGGAAGATCTGTCTGCTGGTTCACAGAACAATATTTTTTCACATATAAAAGGTTAAAAATATAAATCCAAAGAGCCCAGATAAATGAGTTAAAATTCCAATCCCATTAAATGTTCATTTTAACCACTGATTTCTGTGAAAATTTTCACAGATTATATGCATTTATATAGCTCCAGCCTCCCCCACCTTTCTTCTTAACACTTGCCATGGAGCTTTTCAAACAAATTCATGCATCAATACCATAATCATTATTCAGTCAAGTACGCAAGGGGATGTGAGAGCAGAGGAAGAAAGGAAATAGATATTCAGTGAACCTCCACAGAGTATGCAATTCAGAGATGTTAATAAGCACAGCCGTGTGGAAAAGATCAGCAGACTTGCTGTGCCTCCTCCTCAGCAGTCAATGCTCTCTCTGTGGACCGACCACACGCTTTCCTCTTCCACCTTTCACTTCAAATGGAAGAATTACTCTGAGCCAGTACTCCATTGTGAAATGAGTGTTCAACTGAAAACAATGCTGGTCCTGGGGCTCTCACAGGAAACCTCCCAGCGCAACATCCTGGATAGGCACATCACTTTAGTCTGCCATACAAACATTTTAATTTTCATTTGTTTCAATCAAAGGCTGCATTAGTGGAACTCCAAGTCAAAAAAAAATCCAGTATGACAAGACTGTCTCTTTAAAAGAATTCATGTGTTTCAGGATGTAAATCCAAACTTCAACAGTGAGGATGAATAATGTGAGTATGGCGGTAACTAGCCCAACAGAATGCTCACCCCAAAACTGGATTATCTCTGCCTCTGTTTTCTTCATAAGATTTTTAGGGGAATTCAAATGCTTCAATTTTTGCAATTCTTTACTCTTTAAAAGAAGTTTGTCTTGTAATGGTAAAATAAATACTGTGTACTTTGTAGGTCTTTAATTTTCTTTAGTGCTTTGGCCCTCAAGACGGACTTGAAATGTTATTTGAATTTAATTACTTTCATAATGAGGATGCACAGCACAAGTAAACATTGTTTAATAACAATACTAACTATATCTATAAAATACATAATACTAACTATAGTTAACAAATGTTACCGTTCTCTACCTGCATTGTGTACATCTATTTCCTAAGATCACTATTTCCTATTCTGCCAGAACATAAAAGATCTCTTGATCTAAAAAAAAAAGAAAAAAGACAATCTGTGATTTCTATTCTTTTCAGTAAAGGGTTGTGGGTGAGCTGGATAGTTTGCATATCCCACTGTGTTCTTTTGTATGCTCAGTATTTATGTCTAACTTTCATATTTTTTCAGATGGGAAATTCTAAGCTGGGAAGCTTTTCTCAGTAAGCAGAAAAGAAATACTGAAAGAGTGCTCCAATGCCTAAAAAATATTATTACTAAATCTCCACTTATATTTTCAGACCCCCCTGGAAGTAACCTCCTCATTGGTGTGTGCCTACATGAGAAAACAGGGCAGTACACTACAGAATCACTATTTGTGAAGAACAACTGTCGTAACTTCACAACTAGCTTGTGAAGACATCTCTGGTTGCTTGACTTTCAAAAAGTATTACAAAAATCTTAGAACCAGCTTCAAAAGTGCACTGGCTGCATTGTGCAGCTTTCTGACAATTTCTGCTCTGGCTCTATTTTTACATTAAAGTAACTCAGAATTAAAAAAAAGTGCTGTGGTTGGGAAAAAAATATATCCAAACCACTGACACTTAGGTAGTTACATTTAGCAGCTTTTCAAGGCTTTGATCACCTGCCACCTGTCTGAAGGTGATATATGGTTAAACACTCCCAGCCAAAAGCAGTTTCTGAGAAGAAGATATTATCACTGCAAGAGTAGCAAGGGGGATTGATCACACTGCAGTATATTGAACTGCACCTCTGAGACTTCATATTTTCTTCCTCAATACAGACAGCTGTAAGAATCTGTCCTTATTGTTTTTAATGACTCTTAGCCAACTAAGATTTATTTTTTTTAAAAGGCCTTCCTTTGGCCAAGCTTTGGGTGTGCAGTAAGAGAATTATTTTTACAAGTAAAATTATTATTACAAGTAAATACTAGAGAAAACATTAGAAAAAAATCAAACTGATTACCACAAGCAGATGAATATCTACAAAGATACAGAGCTACTAAAATTTGATGCAAAGTGATCACCGGACTTCATTTTCAGAGCAACAAGGGCTCAAATTAAGACAGATAAAAGGGTAAAATCTTGATCCAAAGCACACTAATGTCAATGGAAAGATTGACCAAGCTCTAATTTTCCTGGACAAAGATGAGACTGGGGTCAGCCTTCAGAGAGTGGATGGAGAAATAAATTACTGAAATGTCAGCTAAATCACAGATTGGGAATTCATCAGCTATTCTGCGGTAATCGCCCCAGTGGAAAGTATTTGCTCCCTATAAAAAATGAAAAATAAATTGCCTGTGCTCCAATAATAAGCAATTTACTTACATTAGCCTTAAGTGTCTAAGAAAGCCATAGAGATACTTGCCAGATACAAAGGATAAGCTGCAAATTGACACCTAGTCTACCATACATTAACCTATTTGAATAGCCGAAACCTTTCTTGCCAACATATTGTTCGTCCTCACTATCACAAGCAAAGGTGAGAATTCTAACAAAAGGTCAACAGCTGCCATGGGACTTATGACGTAACCATGTTAGCCATTCATACAGTAACCATCATTAGAGTATTAGGGGCAAAATATATTAACTGAGAGTAGCATAAGCCTTGACCCACGAGGTGGTTAGGCCAGATAAAGCCTGGCAGCAATGTGGGGGGCGTAGTGCTGTCACTACCCATGGGACCCCCAAGGGTAGGGCTTGTGCCACCTCGCCGGTCAGGGGCCAGCCTGGGTGGCTGCTGTGTGAGGCTGCCATAAGGCTCCGCACTGGTTGCAACCCAGAAGGAATCAAGCAGGTAAAGCCATATGCCAATATCAGACCCTGATGTGGGCAGTGACCAGCCATAGCTTCTTCCTTACTCAATTTGACTCTAAATCCTTTAACTGAATTGACACTTAATTACCAGACATGATTTTAACATGTGGGAGTCCTGTTCATGGGAGCTCATTCACATCAATACCATCTAAGACAGGTGGATGGGCCACCTCTAGCCCACAGAACGGACGCATCCATGCATGTGTTTGATAAACAGTCAGTTCTGATTCTCACTTGCCTTTGTACTGATATCTGAAAGTGCATTCTTCTCTCTTCCTAGGAAAGCCTAGCTGGAATACTGAGTATGCACTAGTCAGCAGGCAGGGAAGTTTGATCAACGAAGGGCTAGAGAAAAACCTCACTTTTCTCCTTTTGGACAGTTCTCTATAGTGTTCTGCCACAGATTCAGAAAGGTAAAAATAGCCTCAGAACTTGCTTTAGCAGGTACCATCAATTTTGTTCAGAGGGAGGTAGAGATACGAATCTCAGTGGAACTGAGTTTCAGGCTCCAGAGGCACCTCTCACTTAATGCTTGGGAACAAATCCCAACTTACTTGTGAACAAAACAACTACACTGTCTGTGGGCATACTGTCCCACTCTAAATCCCTGAAAATCAAGAGATTCCCAAATATCACCTATGTACCAAATATACCCACACGAGAGATAGCTGTGTTTTATGATGATGAATCACAGCAATGACAGAAAAAATCTGGAATCTTGCTATTCAAACTCAAGGAAATCATGTACATCACAAAAGGAATAATAAACAGATTTCAAGATTCGATTAATACGCCATCCCAGCCCTGGATACTCAGCAGATTACTATGCCACCTCAATTTACCAAATAGTTTTCATTGAGAGAAAAGGAAAGTTCGACTACATATTCAAAAGCAACAGAGAAAAAGTTATTCCCTTTTGACTCTTGAAATGAATATCCCTGAGGTATCAGTACCGGCACTTATCAGTGTAGGGCTAAACCCAGGTCAGTAAATGTCTAGTACCTTTCCTGTGCAGATGTTGGTATTCCTGAAGTTATTTCCCTGGACTATGAGATGAGAAAAGAAATAAGGAAATTGGAGCACTCTTACAGAGAACCACAGACCCCCTCGTACAATGTCAAAGGACTCTTCATCATAGCAAATTCTCATGTCACATTTTTTTGGAGATTATATTTCAATATTTCTGCATGTGAGCTATATAGACACGATCCCACCAAACTATTGGATTACGAAAAATCAATTTACTATGGGATTACTTAAATACCATACTGTGTATCCAGTGACTAACTGCACATAGTGTGTGTGATATTCTGACTTGAGTGAGCTCAGCTCAAAAGGCACCTGCACAAAGCTTTTCAAAGCAACTGCAATAAATTTTACTGGTTGTGGGAAACCTTATAAAAATTAAATAATGTCATGCTTTATAAGCATTTCATTCAATGTGACTAAACACATGGATAGCATTGAGGATGATATTTAACTTTTTCCATGTGCAGATTTAATACCACAAGAAAATTTGACTCCCCTATTGCTAATTTTCCACCATGTGGTAACTATTTAGTTGTTTTTTTAAATGTTACTGAATTACAGAATTAAATTACAGAGCACAGCAACCACCAGTGGGCATTGTACGTCCCTCTGGCTTAGCACAAGGTCACATATACTGGCATTAAATCATGACAGTATTCCTACTGCAGTGCTGGTTGAGTTTACACAGGTATGAACACGCTACCTGGCAAGATCACATGCTTATGTACTTCTAAAAATAGAGCTCACTAATGTCAGATTTGATTGATGTGACCCCTGATCAGGTTCCTGTCATTTTTAGCACACCTGTGACAATAACACACCATACAGAGGTACATACGATGCTGGTGGAAAGCCCTGCTAGCATACATACCTCAATTAAATCAAGTTAGACTAATTTATACAGCTGTGGAGGTCCAGATGTAAAATGAGAAGTGTCCATGAAAGTTGAGGCTAGAAACATTCACAACATGGAAAACATGGAAAAAGTATGGTGTTTAGCTTCCTTCACAGGTTAGTTTACAACCTTAATCACTCTTTTTGGAGAGAGAAGCACTTTAACAGACCCACTACAAACTTCCACAGGAGAAAACGAAACAGTAACCACAAACACTTCATTCTTTCAGTATCAGTGATGAAGACCACTTATTTCTAGTGGATGAGTGCAACAGATCTTTGTTGTCTTTAAAAGTGCAACATATTTTAAAATTTAACTAAAGTTTGGAGATTTTCCTCCACTTTATATACTAATGTACATCAGTGCTGTGGTATCTGAACATGTTCCTCAAAAGCAGGAAAACATCTGACAGATCCTATCCACCCCAAAATTGTGTATAAATATACAAGACTACAAATATATTGCATAAGCTTTATGGAGCATCAGAAACACTCCTGAAGCATCCAAATTTACAGTTCTCGAATTAGTTTATTTCTTTACTTACTTTCCTTTACTTTATTTCTTCAACACTCACAGCAACACAACAGATCATAATCATAATAATAATTAGTATTGATAAGAATAGAACATAGAGTACAATTCCTAGCCATATGAGCACAAAGATTTTATCTGTTCTTTTTAGAAGAATCAATGGTAATTCATGTAGCCTTAGCCAGGTTTAATTAATTCTCTCCTAGTCATTGTCTCTCAATATTGAGGAGAGAAAAAATTTCTCTCACAGTTTCTACAACCCTTTGTAAAGATACATAGAAAAAGAGTGAGTAGTTGTTAAGAATAACTCCCAGTTATCTGCCATTGTATTCTCTCTAGGCGTATTACTTACCTAAGGGAGTAAAGAGAGCAAGGTGTGAGTTTAGTACCCTGTACACTGCTGGTTCCAATTTACAACTGCCAAAATCCTCTGTATTATTATTATTAAGAATAGTAAAAGGCAGAGGAAAGGATGGAAGCAGACCCTCCCCTCAAAAATCATAACCAAAAAGAAAGATGAAATTGCAAAGAAGGAATGAAGAAAAAACGTATGGGGGATACCCATACAGGGGGGCAGGAGAAAAGATACAAAAGCAGAAAGGGCAAAAAAGCATCGAGTAAGCATCCATTCTTACGATTCCCATTTAAAAAATCCTGTTCAAGACATTGTGTAAAGTGCTGAATCCACTTTCATTCATTTGATCAGTAAGGTCTGTATTGTGGAGAGTTTTAGGACAGAAAACCCATTACTTCTGCCCCAGGGCTCAAAGAGGCTCAGTTTCAAAATACACGTTAATTCTCAGAATATCCTTTCACCTAAGCTTGTACTAAGACCCTTGAATCATGTTCCTGTCCTTGTGTTAATAACTTCCCATGCATATTTTCCTGGAAAGTATAATGTATATTAACAGCCTTTTGATACATAATTCCACATATTTTTAGATCTTGTTGTAGTTAAATGTAACTGTATTTTACTTGGCAACTATTAAATTGCATATTAAGCTACTGAAATATTCAGACAGCATCAGTCTAGCCTTTATGCTTTTTTGTGCTCAATATCAGACATAAACAATCTTTCCCTGGCTAACTATTTTTTGGCATGAGGCAAATATCCAAGACCATAGTATTTTCTAAATATTAATTGGATATTACAACTACACAACTGCTGTGTGGGCAACCAGCAGTACTTACTCTTCTTTTGTTAATAATGCCAAGCTCCCAGGAGCTCATTAACAATCTTCATCTAGACAATCATTTAAGCATCATGTCTGATGAACAGGATATGGGTCAGTGAACTAGCAAGTAGTCTTTCACGGAGACATCACTCTGCAGCTACAGCATGGCTTGTCAGGCCAAGGTGAAAATGAATGTACACAGATCCCCATTTGCCTCTTGCTCAAAACACAAGTTTTTCCATTTCCTGTTTCCAGTATGGCACCATATCCTCCACTCTACTCCATCAGCCTCTAGTGCTTCAAAATTTCACAAAATATGGAAAACAGGACTACACAGCATGCATTTATTAACAGTTTCTGTAGAGAGAGGCTTATTTTTCAATTCATACCTAAGATTGTTTCTAATAGGTCTTATCTGACTGTACCGGTTGAAAATCTTAAAATAGCTCTTACAAAAGGAAAGACCATCTTTGTTTTACTTGCATTATAATACAAAAGCAGTTCATTAGTACCTAAAGAATTACATCTCTGCAGGAGATTAATTTCATTCTCTTTTTGCTGTGGGCAGGATAATCTTTCCCAGAACTTCAAAGCTCCTCCTAGCACCCTGAAGAGGAAAAAGCTCCTTGTAGGTAAAGGGAATTGAGCGTTTCTATGTCATTCTACCATTTCCTTTGTTTGGAAATTTAAAAGACACTGCTTTAGAAAGTTATCTAATAAATCTTTCATTTTTTATATTATGTTCTATACATATAGACTCTATCTTTCATTATGCAGAAGCTAAAAGGCCAATTTTTGTGTGCCCATCACCACAGAAGAAAAAAGAAGCACAATGAAGCAACTTCTTCCAGAGGGAAGAAAGTTGTCACAGAACATTGTCATCTGCCTTAGAGAAAAACCAAAGCATTTCAAAACCCATCCTAGAGATCAGTTTAGAGTGCAGACATTGTAATAGATAATCCAGAAGAATTAAACCTGCAATTTTCTGTGTATATTTTATTACTATTTTCTGCATCCTGTAAATATTTGCTGGTTCAATTAATATTGTAAAGTTATTTGCATCATAAGTGAAAAGGCAGACATACTCTCATTTCCAATTCCTGTGTCTTGAAGACTACATTGATTGCAAGAGGTTTAGAGATTCTGAGCTCCAAGATAACACATAATGTCTTATTGCAACTGCAATTAGACTGTCAGACAGCAAAGAAATGCTAGTGGAGCCAACTTACCTCTGTTTGAGAAAGGCTTTTTTGTCTCCCTGAGTACATTACAACACCAGGCATCAATATTTATTTATGGGAGGAGGAAGAAGCAGGAGCACCTGCAGTTGGATATAGTGTAGACAACGGATGCTGGGCTAACTATAAAAGAATGCTGCTGATGCAGCAGGTGAAGACAGCCAAGCTCTGATAGCCTCACCATCGAGCACTGAGGCAAAACACCCAACCATGCCACGCAACAGGCTGTGTCAAACAAAGCTTGGACTGATCCAGTGCAAAGGGCAATAGATGGTGCAGAAGCTTCACAGGGACACTATGCTCTTATGGTCCTGTGGTTTTATTTTATCTGGTTGAGCTGTTATTTTCTTCACTAAACATCTGTTCATCATCTCTGCCTCTGCTTACAATCTGCACTGGTATAGCGTTGTTATGAGAGCACTCAGACTGAAATTAGATACTGAGTTCCTGGACATCCGTCTTAAATCATTTCCTGGCACTACTGCATGAGCTGCCTACAGTACAGATCTAATGCCAAAAGTAACTACTGCTTTCTGGTTTATATTGCTCTGATAGTTGTCAGGGAAGAGAGCAAGCAGATATTAAAGCTGCAGGTAACTACTTTAAATTACTTGCTAGGGTAATAGGATTAACCATAGTTAACCTACAGTACAACGACAAGATTCTTGTATGTATAAGCCTGCATATCAATACACAGAATGGAAGATTAACCTAAATTTGAAACTTGCGTTGCTACCTCTATTTCAGTCTTAGGATCTATTCTGTCATTTGTATGTAATCCGTACAGATGATTTAATAAGGAAATTTGTTCCCAACGCCAAAAAATTAGCATTGTTGTAAAGAAAACTATAGCTCATCTGTCCACCACAAAGTGTAGGATAATGTCTGCACATCAAGTACTGAACTCATTACCAAAAACTGCACTGCATCCATTTCTATCATCTCCCATGCAAACCCAAGCCTTTATCTTCAACAGAAATGAAAGCATTCTTTTCTATTCCCAGATCTACCTGGGGGAGAGGAGGAAAGGGCGGAGAGGAGCAGAGAAGTAAATAAAAGCCTTTACCCTCCAGAATCATCTTTTACTAAAGGTAAAAAAAAAGAGATTATAACTGTGGGAACAATTGGTCTTGTCAACAAAGGTTCTCAGATAACAGCTTAGGACTTATTTAAAGTACCACAGATGAGAAATCTGGATGTTTGCATTGTTCTGAGGAAGAAAAAGCAGTAAAGAGAACTGTTTAAGCATCTTTGACATATAAAACTAAACTCTGCGGTTTAAAGACAGATTGCTTTGATACCTCACGGCATCACCCTGCCACTTTTAAAGATCAGAGGAGCTCGTGAAGCTGTGTGGTTGTTGGCATATTCACCACGCATGACAACTGACTATTAAGCAAAAATAAAGATGAATACTGATCTGTTGAGTGTTACAGGAATACTGGACTGAAGACTGTGAATGGGGAAGTGAACAATAGAAAGCTGAGATTTCTCATAATTCATACCTAATTTTTTTCTTCCTACATCCTGCTGGTTCTCTGTTTTTCACCTTCTCATATGTTGCCAATCCTTATGCACTTATAAAGTATTGAGAAGCAGGTGACAAGAGTAACAAAACATGGGACAGAATACAAGTCAGGGAGCAGCTAAGAAACCAATAGTAAAAATTGCTTTGAAAACTAGGAATACTACAGGGAAATAGAAGTTCTTCTTGGATTTCTTCTTCCGCAACATCCCATTACCCTCTAACTGAAAGTAGATGCAGTGTTATATTTTTATCTACTTCATCACTTTTACCATCAGACTTCTCAATTGTGTAAAAACATCCGCTGAAACCACTGGGTATCCAGTCATTATTTCCCTTTATCTTCATACAGGAAACACATCTTCATACGTTAGGAAGGAAAATCTTCATATGCTAGGAAACATTTCTTTCCCAAGGATAGTCAAACACTGGAACAGGCTTCCTAGAGAGGTGGTTGATGCCCCAAAACTGTCAGTGTTTAAGATGCATTTGGAAAACAAACTTAATAATATGTTTTAACTTTTGTTCATCTCTGAGGTGGCCAGGCAGTTAGACCAGATGACTGCCGTCCCTTCCAACTGAACCATTCCATTCTGATCTATTCATATTTCAAGGAGCACACCACATCATACTTTTTCCCTTTTCTAGCTTTCCCCTCTGCAATCTTTTCTTCTGTAATTCAAGCACAGTTACTCTAGGCAAAGAAAACAACCCTTTTGCTCCAGTTAAATAAATAAATACAGAAAACTGTCTCCCTCTCCATGTTTCTCATGTGTAATCTTAAATTGGTAAAGAGTTCACATCAAGTCATGCCCTGCACATATTTACAGGATGCGGATGTATGCATGCACTAACAGGCACAGGCACATTGCTGTACTATACATCTAAAAGCAGTGCCTCAAGCTAAATTAGAGAATTTATCTTTTGCTGAGACATAGAATTATACAATGGGTTTGAGTTGGAAAGCACTTTTAAAAGTCATGTACTCCAACCCTCCTGGACTGAGTAGGGGCATCTTCCAGTAGACCAGATTGCTCAGAGCCACGCCTAATCTGACCTTGAATGTTTCCAGGGATGGGGCATCCACCACCTCTCTGGGCAACCTGTTACAGTGTTTCACCACCCTCATAGTAAAAGCCTTCTTCCTTATATCTAATCTAAATCAACACTTCTTCTGTTTAAAACTATAACCTTTTTTCCTGTTGCAAGAAGCCCTGCTAGAAAGTTTGTCCTACTTTTCTTATAAGGCCCCTTCAAACACTGAGAGGCTGCAATTAGATCCCTCCAAAGCCTTCTCTTCTGCAGGCTGAACAAGCCCAGCTCTGTCAAAATATCTTCATCGGAGAGGTGCTCCATCACTGTGATCATCTTCATAGCCTTCCTCTTAACCCAGTCCAACAGGTCCTTCGCTTGCTGAGAACTTCACAGCTGGACTGAGAACTCCAGGTGGCATCTCACACAAGTAGAGCAGGGGGGCAGAATTCCCGACCTGGCCCTGCAGCCCATGTCGCTTTGGATGCAGCCCAGTACATATTTGGTTTTCTGGGCTGCAAGTGCACATTGTCGGCTCACGTCCAGCCTCTCATCCACCAGCACCCCCAAGTCCTTCTCAGCAGGGCTGTTCACGATCCGTTTATCCCCCAGAGTCAAGAAACAAATTATGCCTAAGAAAAAAATAAAAGTGCATAGCAGCAGGTTGCTGTGAAAACTAAATCAGAAGCAACCACTGCTTTAGCTCAGTTTGTCAAGTACTGCTTTTCAAGTGATCTTTGAAAGATTTGGATAGGCTGAATAGCCTTTCTTTGATCACAGGGGATGAAGCTAAACCTATTTTGCAAAAAGTTTAAGTAGCAGAACATCTTCAATGTAGCAAAAAGAGGTGTGGAGGACTCGGGATAAAAGAGAAGAAGGTCTTCACAGAGCTAGCTGTTATCAGACTGTGATCCATACCATTATCCTTTATATAGGTACTGTTCATTCTCTAATTACCACAGGATAAATCTGTGTGCAGACCTAGAGGGGGCAACAGCAGCTATGTAGTACCCATTCATCAACACAGTTGTAACCCAAGATCTATGCTACACAGGTGTTCACCTAGTGACAGAATAAAGTTGTCTTACACAAGATTCCAAGTACAATATTAACAGCTTGTCTGTGTGCCTACACTTACAAAATATTACCCTTTTTCTTGTTTGTTTTCAGAGACAGTCAGCTGTGGAAGCACAGAACCCACAGCCCTCCTGTGGCCTATTGTATCACCTATGCAGTTTCCTCAAATGGCTTAATTATGTACCCTTGGGAGATTTTAACATCTATTAACTCAAATTGTTAATTGTTTACAAAATCCTGCTTGTATTACTAAAACAGTTTGGGATACTTGCTACTGAATAAATGATGAGAGTGTATTTTCCAGGCTCCTTTATGCCTGATTCACATCAATCACATCCAAAGACAAACTGACACAGGCCCCAGTAGCAGAATTGTGACTTGGTGATCAAGTTGCAGGAGTTCATGCATTTAACTCTGAAAACCCTTTTATCAATTCCTATCTGTTGGCCCAGAGGTGATTATCTAACAAAGCAAGCAGGATTTGGCCCATCACGTGCTCCATTTTGAAAGCACACAACTGGGATTGCCAGCATAAGCAAATGTTGTCAGTGTTTAACTCCGACAGGGATGGTCTGTTACATATGCTATGGGATTGTCCAAATCCCTGGCAGAAAATAAAGTGCCAGTATTTAAGCAACCAAATATTTTAAAAATCCACATTTGTTTATTTTAGAAGCTCTAACTGTACTCCCAAGCATAGCTACAGCACTAGAAGAAGGCTGTTCTGAGAATAATCCATTGCCAAAAGAAAAAGTCTTATGAAATAAAAATCAACAAGAGAATTTCTCACATTCCTTGCAAGAATTAGCTGTGAACTGAAATTTTTAGTCTTTAAAGGAAATTGCCTTCAATCTAGAGTCCTGGATTACTTTTATTGAAGACTGAACCTTCCTCACTTTATCACCTTAGGTATCTTCTGGTACTGGCTGTAAATCACAAACTCTGAAGAGAAGCTGCATCTAAACCATGTTTACTGTGGCTTACTTGACTCCATTTGTTTAAATTGCCTACTATCACAGATTGGCTGAAATTGGTCCAGGAATGCTGAACTGTAGCAAATACACGTATATTTGACAAAGTGGGCTGCAACTAGATGAAAGTCACGAACAAAATTATATTTATCATTTACCTTTCACAAGCTCACATAAATACCTGCCCTTCTTTCTGTACCTTAAAATGCTCTAGAATAGAAAAAAGTTATGACTGAACCAGCCATCAACACTAAAAAAGACATAAAAATCTAAAGTAAATCATAAAATTCTAAAGCAGTATACGCTCAATTTCATTTACTATGCTTCTCAATATAACTCATTTATCCTCTCATCTAAATGGTCTAACCACACAGTAAACATTTCAAGAAACTTTTTTGTCCTTGTTGCTAAAGCACTTCATACAGTGTTGGATTTCAACTAATACCAATAACCCATAACGAATGTTTACCTAAATGCAAGTACCCAAAAGGCTGACTTGGAAATGGATGGTCTATTTACTTAACTTGTGACGAGTACAAACATTCAATCTTTTAAATTGATTTATTTCTAAACACTCATTCTTCCCCATTTGATTTTCTGACAAGTTACCTGTAGGTTAATAGAAAGGTAAAGCTGGAGTAGTCAGCTGCAGAATACTGAGCTGCAGGAATTTTACTGTAAACGCAATTTCAAAGAGACGTCTTGCACAAGCTCCCTTTTCATTCTTGTCTAACATTTACTTTTCTTGTCTTGAATTGCTTTCAGCAATATTCCAACATAATGAGTTTTTCTCAACTTATATTCAAGATTTAATACCCACTGAAGAAAAAATTCACAAGAAAGGCAGATAATGCACCTTCTCCCGTCCTGGACTCCAGCTCAGGAATCATCATGTGGCAGTACGTACAGCTGTAAGGCACATATGCATCTTGCATGGGACCAAAGCACCTTTTCCCTTTCCAGAAATCTCCTGGAGGGCTACAGAAACCCTTTCTTCTCTAGAGATCTACACTTTTAAACAGAAGACATTGCAAATTCTCTACCTTTGAAGAGGTGTGACCCAGCACTCAAAGGAGGACTATGGTCCTCTGATATGGTCAGCAGCAATATCAATGCATTGAATTAACTTGGAACCAGGGACTAGAAGTCTTGAAGTTTCACTTAAAATCAAAGCTCTGATTGCAATGACTCCTAAAGACGGAAATTTGGGAGAAATACCAGACACGGTAACAGCTAGCAATGCTGTGTCAGTCTCAAAAAACCTTCCTACCTCACCTCATCCCTCTGAGCACATGGGTGGCCTATGGCTGCCTGAAGAGATCAAGGGCTGACCTAGAGTGTGTGCTGACACAAGGAATCTATTAGAGACTCAAGCTAAAAGTACAATACTAGAAACTGATGACAGAATGTGCTCTAATCACTTCCACCTACCTTGATAAAATAGAAAAGGAAATACTTCTGTCTCAATCATTCAGTTTGGAAAAACTGACCTGTTGGTAGGAGAAAACCTGCAAAATAATGCTTTAAAATATCTGTTAAAAGCCTCTTAATATATCTAGGTATGTCTTCAGTATTTTTACCTGAAGGTCAGAAAGAAAAGAAACCAGTGATATTTTTTTTTAATCATTCAGGTTCACAAATCATTCTGAAAAATAAACTGTTGCCCAAGCATTTCAGTTTATTCCCACGACTGAAAAAACGGATGTGTCATAACATAGGAGAGAGCTTGAAGAACTTTTGGGGGTAATCCTTCTGAGAATACTAACTCTTCCCTTTAGCTGAGAATTTGTATACTTAGTACTACTGCATGAAAAGCAATTTTTAAACTAGAGTTTACTTTAAGTAGATAAGAGACCAAAGCCATGTTTCAAAGTGTTTGGACATATAAGTATGATAACTGCCTTGCCAAACAGAGCTTATCCAAATGGCAGTGTTAAACCCTCACTGCTTGCCTGTATTAGTTTTAAGCACCTTCTAAAATCAACTGTCATCAAAACACATATTACCAAAAGGATGAATATTTTTTTTTCAATATGCAGCATGTTTGGAAAAATACATACTACATGTTGTGTTTGCGGCCATACTCGCAGCGGTCTCAGCTGTTTCCCATCCAGAAAACAAGTTACCAGGATGGGAATGGAACTTCATTTGCAAAATAATAGCTTTCAAATGAAGAAAACTCAAGTCCTTCATCTTATTACTACTGCTGTATGTTCAAGTGCCACAAACTCTAATAGCACCAGAGAGAGAATATCCCAGACTTGAAGAGACTACAAATTGTGAAGGAATTTCTGAGAGTTACATAAAATAGGTCATCAAAACGACTCCAGAGGACGAAAAAAAAATAAAATCACCTATTACTTTTGCCAGTCAAGAAATGAATTGAAACTGATTAATGCTAAAAACTGTAATAAGGACCAGAGAAAGCATTTAATTTCCTTATTTTTCTAATAAAGTTCAGTAGTTCAGTGTATTGCCCTTTCAACAATTTTTTCAGGGTAGTAATCCAAGTTCCTTTGGTTTTATTGCAGATGTCAGAGGCCTGAGGAGTTGTGCAGTATTGGTTTTACACAGCAAGGGGTGTGAGGAGAAATCAGTGCCACCTCCAAACCCGCTGCAGGACACAACTGAGGATATCAGGCAAGTGGGGGGCACCTCTGTGATGACTTATTTAAGAAAGGATAAAAAAAAAAACATTGCACAGTAGTTATGAGACAGAGGAATGAGAAAGAAATATCCCACAAACAAGGACAGTGGAGAAGGAAGGAAGGAAAGGTGCTCCAGGTGCTGGAGCAGAGATTCCCCAGCAGCCTGCACAGAAGATCATGTAAAGTACAAATTCCCTGCAAACCATGAAAAGCACCAGAGTGAAGCCCTCGCAGCACACGAAGGGCAACACTGCAGTGGGTGGATGTGCCCCAAACAAAACTGCAGCCCATGGAGAACCCCAGCTGGAGCAAGCTACTGGCAGGAACTGAGGCCCATGAAGGTCCCAGGTTGGAGCAATCTCTTACTGAAGAACTTTAGCAGATAGGACAGAAAAGTGTGAGGAGGAAGGAACAGCAGAAACAAACTGTGTTGGACTGACTGCAACCATTCAATTCCCCATCCTCCTGCATCTGTTGGGGTTGGGAGAGGGTAGGAGAGTGGAGTGAAGTTGAGCCTGACAAAAAGAGGAGCCAGGGGAAGGTGGTATTATATTTGTCTTTTTTTCAAGCTAAGTCTGTTTCACCCATAATGGTAATGGGTAAGTGGTCCCCCTGTCTTTATCTCAGCCACAAGCCTTTCCATCTTTTTTAATTCCTCTGTACTGTTGAGAAGGTGGAGTGCAAGAGCAGCTGGGAAGGCATCTGGAAGTCTCCCAAGGTCACTTTTTCACAGGTCTTTAAGTACTTTTACAGGCCAGGTTTCTTTGGACACTTCAGCATCATAGATCCTTCTTTTTGTATTAGCAATCAAGAACAGCCCCAAAAATGGCACCTACTGCATATTCCTTAGACACACCATGTTATTTCCTTCACTAAATACTTTCATTTGGAACATATTCAGCATTTACCTTGATATACATCATTTTAAAAACATCTTTTCCCATGTAGATTTAGCTATAATTATACTTGTGCTACACAGGGCTGCATCATCAAATGTGTTTGTTACACTTACTGCTTACTTGGAGGGGATAAAATAGTGAACATCTGAAATTGCATGCAAATCTTTGAGCAACTTTTGTAATTGGATACAGGCGATCTATGAATACATAGCATTTTTCTCATCTGCATCAAGAATTTTAGAAGGTGTTTTATTTGTACCAAATCCCCATTCCAAGTGTTTATGACTTGGTTATAACCAAGAACCAAAATCGGAAAACCTCATCTTCTCATTGTCTATTCAAAATTTATTACACAGTAAGATATATCATTTTAAATTCTAACTACTAGAGCTGGGACAACTAAATTCTTGCTATAGGTATTTTGCTTTCCGAAGAAGTCACATGTTATAACATATTTAAAATCATACATGTAGATGTTACCAGATCAAAATGATATTGTTGATTAAACTGTGAAAATGATAGAACAAACCTGTAACAACCCAAGAGCCTACTTGTCTACTGGTACTGATTTGGAAAACAAAATGAGATATTTCTCTGCCAATATTCTCATCAGAATCATGTATGTGAACACAAATGGGTAAAGATTTACCCAGGGTAATTAAGTTCATTCCCTTGATACCATGGGTGTCCCACCAAGGAATGCCTTCTACAAACTTGTCAAACTCCATTCTGAAAGAAGTTAGTTTTTCTTCTGATTTCCACTTACATTAATTACATTTCATGTACATTTACAGGCACTGCTATTTACATGCCCACCTTCTGTTACCTCACTCATCTCAATGACACTATTTTTACTGAGAAGCATGCATAGTTCTGAAGTGCTACAGGATACCTACAGTATCCTTTATCTTCACACATATAAGCCTTCATCTTCTCCTTAATTTCTAAGTTGTCTCCAAGGTGCTTCATCCAGCTAAATACCTGCACATTATCCTAATACATTCAGCAATTTAGAAGCATTCTCATTCAAGTTCCTGAGCTCCAGGGTTGCTTAGCCTGAATAAAAGGAGGGTTAGCAGAACGTTATTGTTCTCCACAACTGTTTGAAAGGAGGTTGTAACAAGGTGGGCCTCTTTTCCCAAGTATCACGTGAGAGGACAATAGAAAGTTGTGCCAGGGGAGATTTACATTGGATATTAGGAAAAATTTCACTGAAATTATTACCAAGAATTGAAATGGGCTGTCCACGGAAGTGGTTGTGTCACGATCCCCATAGGTATTTAAAACAGGTGTAGATGTGGCACTTGGGGTTTTGTAGGGAACTTGACAGAGTTAGGTCTATGGTTTCTCTTGATGAGCTCAAGGGTCTTTTCCAGCCTCAGTGATTCTATGATTCTACACCTGAATGTACTATGTATTCTCTCCTGTAATTGATAAAACCACTATTATTTTATGATTGAATTTAAACTAAATTTACTAATGATAACATAATTCATAGTTACTTTCTCTGGCCTCTTGTTTAATAGAATCATTATCCAAGATTTATCCAAGAATCCTTAAGGTTTGAAGGGATCTCCTGAGATCCAATCCCTTGAGTCCAACCTGCATGCTCAAGAAGCGTAAGCTAGAGAAGGTTGCCAGGACCACAGTGGACTCTTACTCAATGAAAACAAGTTAAAATAAAATAATCTCTTCTTCTTGCAGTGCTATCAGGAAGCAAAATGATCCTAGGATGCAAGTACTAATAAAAGATAATATAAAACTCACTTTTATTAATTTTATATTAGTCATAGCTAAAAAAATTCCCAGATCCTGGAGCGTCTAGCCAAACAACTACTCTACCAACAGCATAGTGAAAAGCATCTGTGCTGCATCTAAAAACCTATCTGTATGTTTGGGGCTTTATAAAAGTACAGTCACTGCAAGTCATATCCAAACTAATTTACAATTAATTTAGTCTCAATTTTATCAACTTTAGAGATGAGGAGAGTAAGACACAAAAGCAGGCAAATACTCAGTCAACTTGTTAGAAGTTGCAATCATGGCAGTAAGCTTGCTACAGACACACTCAGCACAAACACAGACAATGTAAATTCAACATTGTCTTAGTATGTATCTGTCTGCTGTAGAGAGCACAACTGATCAAATGGATGACTGCTGCTCAATCTAACATCACATTTGAAGCCATAACTGCTTTTCAGACATTCCTTCAAAATACACAAACTCCATCTAGTCTTTCTTATTGTAAAGCAAGTCATACAGACAGGGTTATTTAAGAGCGTGTCAGAGACTGGGTTTTGATTTTCATATTAGGAGTCAGAAATTACATGAAGAACAACCTTATTTTCATATTGGTGTATTACTTCTCTAAACCTTAGTCAAAAACAAAGTTTTGATTTTTCTATTTGAAACGGAAGATGGCTTGTAAGTTCATCTACATGCATGTCTGCGCACAGAGATACACACATGCACATACCTTCCCTCCATGAAAGCCTAGCATCACACAGAATACAAGGGAAAATAGAAGGGAAAGAACCTAAAACTTTCTCCTGCTGCTGTGCTGGCATTGACAGGGTTAAACTGAGTGTCCATTTGTACTGCGGGTTCAGATAAATGGGTTTCATTTTATTGTTTACTTGTACTTGATAAGGTTCTTGGATTGATTCCGGTGGCTCACAATGCCTTCCACGCACAGGATGTTATTCATACTACTGCATCCAAAGCCTTCACAACACACTGGTTTTCTCTAAGAAAGGCATTACAAAACTAAAATATCAGCAAAATCAATTTCTCCATTTTTGTAAAATGCAAAAAATTCTGTGAAATGAAATCGATTTTGTCACAGCACAATAACCATGACAACCAGAAATATCAAGAGAGCTGGAAAAAAATTTCCCTCTTCCATCAGAATTGGACAATATTAAAGCAGTGTGGAATCCATGATTCACCTTAGTAATCCACAACTATAAAAGTATCTAAACACGTTTCAAATCATAGAAGCTCCTCTTACAGAGCAGGAAAGTATTTTTAAATTAATCAATTAGCAGCAGCAACTCAGGTTCCTATAACTGAAAAAGTATGTCTCTCTCCTCATTGATCTTCATCTGAAATACAGTTAATAAAAATGTCCAACGAACCCCAAAAGGATTTGCATTACTTTGCACTGGGAAATACAGTGAATCTGATTATTTCACAGAAGACTAAATTCAAGACTTTTTGCATCACTGCCTCACCTCGTGACTGACTTGCATAGTCTCAAAATATCTGTACATCTCTGTATGCCTTAATTTCACGTACTGTCTGCAATAAGATGTACACTAACATCTAATTACCTAACAGAAATGCCACTAACATTCCTCACTAATAGTAAACTATTTTAAGATCTTAATTTTTTAATTAATTCAAAGAAGCCAAAGAACTGACTTTTTCATCTCCCCAGTCTGGTGATTGCATTGAACCTCCAAGACTGGGACCATCATTTTGGAGCACATGGAAAATTTTTACTACAATAGCAATGCACAGTATTTTTGCTTATGATCTTATCAAGAAAATGCAGAGGTCATTAATATAACTAAGGTGTTAAGTATTTTCCTGCTTTTTGCATTAATTTGGAGAATACTTTTACCAACATGAGTTTGTCCCTATGTTGCAGAACTAGAGAACCAGCTCTGGTTTTTATAAATATACTCTGGTCAAAATCTTCTAAGATGATTTTAAACTCCTCTTGACATTTTCTTGAATCTCATCCAGCTCCTTCCTCCATGTTAGCCTGCTGTAAACTGGAGCTTTGGGACTGGCTGCACATAGGAACTCCAACATTGCAACAGCAATTGTGTTACAACACCTGTCTCACACATCCTGCCTTCCTAGGGAATCCTGCTCCATGGAAATCGCCCATACACTAAGTGAAGAAGTGTTCAACACTGACAGCAGTATCTCTGAGTGGCAGCCCCTTCAGCTGCTACATGGCTTACCAATTTTGTGGCTCACGCAATGGAGCAAATCACGTTATCTCCTCAGCTTTCCTAACTCAGTAGCCTGTACGCTCACAGGATGTTAAGGAGACGGTTGTCAAAGTCAATATTCTCATCTGTGAGCCATCACTCGCAGCAACTGCTACAGTAATCACAGCAAGTATGACACGGATCACAAATCAGAACCTTTACAAAGAGTAGCATTTGCTAGGACTAAACACACAGCCCACAGAGCTTGTAACCTGGTGAGTAGGAAATGCCAGAGAAGGTGTTTTCAATTACATCCTCCCTCCCCACAAGGTGCATGAAGACAACTAGACCAGATAAGGATTCACACCTCCATACCCTCCATATGTATATAGAATGCACAGTAGTAACTGGTGTTCCTCAAATCAAACTGCTATTAGTTTTTACAGACAATCTGAATAGCATCACATGGAAAAAATGGAAGACCTGCTCAGAGCACTGTTCTAACTTGGGCTCAAATCCTGGAACCTGAAGATACATATTCAAAACCAGACAGAGAAGGGTATCAAATCCTGATCTCTGACATACTGGATGATCACTTAAGTGCTATGATAAAAAGGTGAAGGATGTTTGAGTCGAGGGATTTATGTCACATGTGCTAGTTTAGAAATATTTAAACAACAATCTCTTTGCCTTACTGTAGAGCAGAATGTTCAGCACCATCTTCTTACATTCAAGGCCAGTTCTCTTATACCCATGAGGAATTTCACACCTGTGCTTAAGCTTTCCTTTCAAATTAGCTGCTCATCAACTCTATTACTAAACAAACATGAAGCAGCTGTAGCTCTCAGACTATGATTAAAATTAAACCCTTCAAATCCAGCCTAGCTTAGAGAACCTCTGTACAGTTGTTCTCCATTGATTAACTCCAACTGGCTCACTACTAAAACTAATCTATTAAGCCTGGAAAAAAGTTTCAAATAAAGCCTTTCACATAAATAGGATCCAAATGATATTTCAAGCAAAACACAAAAAGATGGTGCCACGAAAATGTTTTAATACAAATAAATAATTTATAGGTTTAAAATGCTTTTTCTTTGCCTTAGAGCAGTTAAACTGTGGATTATTTTATTGATTCAGCATTCATTGTTTTGCTTTGCACAACACTGGAAAAAAACAGAATAATACCCTTATTGGTCTTGTAAGGGAGGTAATGGAAGATGACAGAACTACAAACCAATCAGCCAACTATCAGCTGCGTGTACCACCCATGGCGAAATACCGAGTGCTTACCAGAGGGCTGTGTTCCAACCAGGCTATAGAATAGGTTTTCGATCTGAACTTCCCAGCATACATACCCCCCCCGTGCAGTCAATGAAATACAGGAAAAGACAAATAGGGCTGATCCACAGGTCTGCATTATCCTGTTTAGTCATGATGTGATACACAGAACTAGAAACTAGAAAGTTACCTACAGGATAGGCAAATGAGTCTTCCGAATGAAATTTCAAAACATTTCAGGAAATACTTCTTTGCCTTTACAACTTCTCTTTAAGAGAAAATACATATATTTGTAGGAGGAGGATTTCTCTGCTGCTAACTGAAACTCATAAATACGAGCAATACTAATGCAGTCACATACTATCCTTTCCCTTGTTTCTGTTTTAGGTTGAAAGCTTTTGCCTCAAGATCCATGTCATTTTTACTGGCATGACTAAATGGCTGAATCCTCTCCATATAATGTTATAGTTAAAATTACTGGTATTTCACTGGAACCTAAACAGCCCTATAAACATCCCTTCATTAGTATTCTCATTACTCTGTTCTTCACCTGCTTACCGACTTTAGCATTTAAAGTCTGCCAGTATCTTCCCCTCAAGATGGAGCTGGCTGCTGATTCACTTTGACACTGATTCCATCTCCACTTGTCCATCACATCCTATGCTACACACAACCTCTCAAAAACTCAAAAGCTCATGACACCATTTAACCATTTTGAGATAATAGCCTGATGTGTTCCCAGCACTAGGGATCTGTCTGAGTCAGATGGACACATCATAGTCTCCAGAACCCAGCACACAATTGAGGAAATGCCTGATTCCATTCTCAGGTTTGTAACAGGTTTAAAATCTGTGCCAAACTAATGTTAAAACAATTTAAAAAACAAACAAACAAACAAAAAAGAGAGATGTCTATAGCTTTATGGAAGATGGGAAGACATAGAAGGCAAAATATTTGTGAGTTTCAGGGATGAATGAAAGCACCGTACAGCATACAGCCTGTGTAGAGAATCTTACTGCACTTCAGGAAGAGAATGGAAGCGCCAAGGATCTGCCCCTTCAGATATCAGCCAAGAGGATGACTTACACTGCCTTTCTCATGCCAAGAACAGACCACAATCCCAGCAGTAGCCAAAACCATGTCATCAATCCAACCAGGATTATTCCCCAGCCTTTCTGTAGAGAGATGCTTTGTGAAGGCATAGGACAGCACTATGCATCCAGATAAAACGAGTGCTCTCTCAGCAACATCAAAGGAGGTATTGGAGAAAACAGCCATCTCCAGCTGCACCTTCTTCCCTTAGCAAGGGACTCACGGGCAATCTTTAAGAAACCCCACCACCTCCAGGTTACTTTCATCTGAATTGCACTCCCACACTGACATACCCCTCCATGAATGCAGCACTGCTACCAAGGCTTAAACATAACTTACTCTCAAGTTCATCAACTCCAGGGAAGAGCAGAGTAAGGCACAAAAGCAGGTGTCAACCTGTTAGAAGTTGTAGTCACGGCAGTAAGTCTGATACAGACAAATTCAGAATTAACACAGACAGTGTAAATTCGATAGCCAGTCTTACTATATATCTATCTGCTGGGGAGAGCAGAACTAATAAAACGGTTGACTGCTGCTCAATCCAGCATCACATTAGAAGCCATAACTACTTTTTAGATGCTCTTTTAAAAATACACATCCTTGTACCAAGCCAGGGGAGTTCTGTCACCTGCTTCCACATGCAGTAGAGGAAACAAGCAATGTCATCTGCAAGTATTCTTAGCATCTCTTAGCACCCACACCCTGAGAAGGAGAGGGAGAAAAGACCTAGCATCTTCAGGCGAGAAAGGTGGGATAGTTGCTACGTAAAGCAAGGAAGGGAGTTTCACACAGCAGAAGACTCTTTTCATTTTTATCCTTTTAGAGTTTTCACTGTCATTTGGTGGATAAAGGCTCTACTTGCAGGAGTGGGTAGAGATAAGCTAGGTCTTACACTGCTACAAACCCTTGCTTTTTAATAGATGCCATTCCTTGGACTCATTTTGATTCCCCAGGGTGCTTTTGTTTCTCACTGCCTTTACCATGTCAGGTCACAATGTGATCAGTGTTTATGTTTGTTGTCTTTCTGTGTGTAATCTGTCTCAGGCCATAACCCAAGCATGACATAGGAGTACAGTAAGTCTGAACTGACGCTGAAGCTTTCCAGACTGCTGCAGTAAACTGCATGAACAGTGTTTCAAACAATATTCGAAAATATTACGTGGTTGTGAATCTTGACTATTACACACTCCTACCAAGAAGGACAGTCCTTTACACACTGTGCCAGTCTCTGAGAAGAAGACTGACCTCTGCATAAACATCCTCTCTTCTTTTTAATGCCCCAGCACAGCAGAAGAGCACTGAAGGGTTATTAAGTGGCCTGGCTTGCAGGACTCACTCCTTGTCTCATATCACAGGACTACAAACATTATTTTTACACTAAAAACTTGCTCTACTTTAACAACATGACCATGTTCCCTAAGTTCCACAACACTGGGAGGGGTGGGGAGGAGGCGGGGGAATGAACCATTGCTCTTCTCTGTTTTCACTCTAACTTCAACCAGATGCAATTGTTGTCCTCTTGCATCCTGTCCCCAGGTGAGGGGGCCTCTGCACTCGCTCGGGAGGACTGTTTGCCTTGCTCAGAGCAGAGGGAATCTTCCTCCCTGTTTCCAGGGGAAAATGAGGTGCAATGCTGTGTTGTGCATAACCTACATCTCTGACCATACATACACAGTTTGCCTGTTTCTATTGCAGGGCAGTATGGTATTTTTTTTTTTAACTAGACTACTTGTGGCTTTCCACTAGATATTAGAAAAAAATGCATGTCCCATTCATGGGTCTGGCAGAGCTAGACATTTTGCACCTCCTAGAAAAGGCAGTTCTGGGCACCTCAGACAGTGACGAAACCTAAGCTAGATCTTGGCCATCTGCAACAAACGCAACAGCATCAATGGACATTACAAATGTTGAATTTGTCCCCTGGACCCCAATGTAACCAGAACTGAGACCGGTTTCTATCCATCACAGGACTAAACACCTGAAGCAGGTCAAGGAGAATTTCAGGTCTAGTGCTCTGGACCAGTTACAGCAAACCCTCACACACACATGCACACCCCCTAGGGACTCCACCCTCCAAACAGGCCAAAAAACAGTAAGGACACAGCTCAATATTCCATTAAGAAGTTAATTGTACAAATTACACCCCATCTACTGCACATCTGAGAAATCCTTCCCGGATTGTTCCCCAGGACTCTGCTCCAGCCAGCCAGTACTCTGGGATGCACTGAAACACCTTAGCCAGTCTCACAGACTTCACCTTTTGAGATCTAAACCAGATCATGCCTTGTCACAACATAGTTTCATGAAGCTGTGACAGCAAAAAGACTATTTCTATCTTTGCCAAATTAGAGTTGGGATTTCCAGAAGCAGGAGCCACCCCTTCAGCAAAATAAAGCTTAATTGGGAAAAAATATCTTGTGCTGCATCTAGACTATAAGAAAAGCACTGATGTACACCAACAGTATGCTGTGGGGAAAACAGCCTGAAAACAGGCGATGCATACTGAAATGTTCCCTCTCCTTTTCTCTCAGGATCAGAACATGGAAAGATCAGCACTTTCAACTCCTACTCACTTACCTACTGTGACAGGACAAAAGCCAACAGATGTTGCCAACGCAAAGCACTCAAAAATCATTAGTCAGGCTCCAAAACTCACAACAATGGCTTTAAAAGCAGAATTTAAAAGAAATATAGGTGTGTTCTTCTTTTGTTCTGCCTTTCAAATTTTTAAACCTTTACAGTCAGGTTTTATGTCTCTTCTTCATATCCATGAGGGACAGCAATTCTAGTTTGCACTGTATTTTTTCAGTGGAAGCTAAAAATTTTACGTCATTCACTCCTTCAAGTTACTGAAGCTTTAAAAAAAAGTCAGGCAGCATTAGGATGGTGAATGCTGCCATCTCTGGCTGCTGTATTTCAAAACAGTTTCCATACTGTGTTATGGGCTAGAAAACTTATCTACCTTATTGTCAGAAAGGAGGCAATGATTGTAAACCTCTTTCGTCCTGCTTGCGCTGCTTTTAGAAAGTATAAGACAAAAAGCTGGGCAAACCAGACTTACTAGATATGTGATGTGCAAAATCAAAAAAAAAAATTACAAGATATTGATTATAGTCCTCATGAGGGCAAGTATTAGGAAGTTCTACATTTTCCTTTCATCTCTAACTGCCTCAAAATCTAATAAATATTGTCAACATACGGAGGCTATCTGGATGAATAAACAAGTAGGACACTCTGAGTCTGACCATCAAAGATGAACAAGAGTTAAGTGTATCTATTTCTCTTTTATATTTGGCCCAGGAAAGGAAAAAAACCCCACAAGTGGATCCACTGTAACTTAGATTTTACACTTACAAGGAAGTGAGTGGACAAGGATAATGAATAGTTCAGAGTTCCTTCCAGAGCAAAAAGCTTTTTCTATCTTTACCTACACTATACCTATTCTATATGCAATGGTCTACAGGCCTCCCTTCCACCTCCAAATTTGCTAAGTCCACACAAAAGCTTTTTTTACAATATATTTAATGCCACTGCATTAGTAAAAATGTCCTTTTTATGGAAGAGCATCTGCATTCAGGACAAATGACACAGAATCAGAAGCTATGGACGATAAGAGAGGAAAATCACTTATAACAGCTTTTCAAATTCAAATGGACAATGCAAACAATCATAGCAGGTATATGCTCCAGTTCTGTTAGGAAAAAAAAAATGCAGAAAGAAATTATACGGCAGTCTTGGGGGAGAGGAAACATAATTTACAAAGAGAAAGGGCACAGTTTTACGGCCAGGAGGACAGCAGCACTGAAAATGAACATCCTGCCACAGCTTCATTCTTCTTTCAAATCCTGCCAATCCGTATCTCCATTGAAATTTTAAAGGACACCCATGTAGTCTGAGAAGAAACGGAGCAAAAAAAATCTATAGCCCATAAGGAAGCCACATCTTATTGTGGGGTTGAGGGGGGGTGGTGGGTTATCCTTGGTAAGGCCCTTCTCAGAAGAAATCCTGTGAAGGTGAGTACAACCTTCCCGACTAGTCACAACCATCTCTTTATTTCCTACTAAATCACAGACAAAGCACAAAAAGGAAGTAAACATTTTTGAAACACTGAATTAAATAAATAATAATAAAAACCACTGCACTACTTAGAAACTGTATTTAAATTAAACTTGTTTACAAGCTAACAAAGAACAACCACAACAGTGCTACATATACGTGAAATAGAAAATCTTTCCCCATGGATCCTCTGGCTTTCCTAATGAGATACAAACTCAGCCACATGTAACAAGGGAAATAAGGCTCACTAGAGACAAGAAAAAAAGTGTGTTCCAGAGAGGGAAAAGGCTGCATATGAACACATAGCACAAAACAGGTAACTTGCCACAAAAATTCTGTCGTGTTTAATTTACAGTCCGTACCTGAGTCTGTATTTTCCATACAGTACCAGAGAATAAGGAAAGGAGTTTTCAGCTACATTTGCATCAAACATGCCAGCTATTTGTCAGGAAACGTCAAAAATCATATGCTCAACTTACAGAATCATATTTCCATCCCATAAAAAATGAAATTCAGTACAGAGCAATAAGTTACTTTTTTAAGAACTGGAAGTAATGCAGTTTGATTTTTCACTCATTAGTGCCCTAGATTTACTAGGAGTTTTTTCTCATAGACTCATTTCTGCATGAGTGTTCTCTCCCATCTCTAGTGAGATGGGAATTGATATTGCATCCCGTCCCTTCATCAGGGAAGTTACAATTCTTTTTCCTACTTACATAACAACAGTTTCAGAACTCACCAGATTTCAATCATTGTTGTGATTGTGCTTGTGTTAAGAAGGAACAAATCTGGCCAGTTTCAAAAAAATATTGATAAAGAAACACAGACTAATAGAGAAACAAAAGTGTTTATACGCATACAAAAGTTTTCCTTAGTACATCAGAATAAAACCCAGAGCAATTAGTAGAAAAGAATAACAATTTGAAGAAGTACACACGCATCATTTGGGATGACAAGCAGAAACCAGAAGGTCTGAGTTCAAGCAAACACCATAGAGAGTTGGCATCTGCATGAGTCCGCTGTACCTTTGCAGTTACTTTTCAATTTCTCTTTTGCATTCCCTCAGTGTCCAGCAGAAAGGGATTTTGGTGAGTGCTCACTGACAAACTGTAGAGCAGGATCTCAGTGTCTGGAGAAGCAGATATTGAGAAGGTCTGGCCAGCTAGAAAAACTTCACTACAAAACTTTACAGAGTGACAGCAGAGGAAAGTGAGGGAGTGATCAGGCAAAGCAGAAGAAGCTGAGAAGCCAGAACCAACACAGGATTTCTGTACCAGGGATACTGAGGACTGAGGGATCTGAGCTGGGGCTCCATCCTGCCCTGCCCCGATAGGCTGAGAAATCCTTCCTATTTCCCAAATACTCTAAGTACTGAACCATAAACTGAGTAGGAGAAATGCAATTTTGAGAATATCTATTTACCTGTGCTAAAAATCTAACACTAACGTTTTCGGTTTTAAAAAAAAAAAAAGGTAATTTCTGGTCACATTTTTTCTGCAGTATTAAAAATGTTAAGAATCAAATTAGCTTTTTATTTACATCTGTCATGCCACTGTGGTGTGCATCATGTCCTGAGGATGCTTCAACACTGACACAACTGCTGCTGAACATTATGACAAACCACCACAACATTCCAGAGTACGTACTTTGTCCCACTGGGAAAGAATTAAAATATAGTTACTCTGGTTCTAACTCACATCAGATTTCACTCCTTCTGTAAATGAGTAAACAAAACTGTATCAATCTTGGCTGTTACATCAGTCAAGAGCTTTGATATTTCACAAGGGGCCCACACTTCTAAACAAAAGAGATAAAAAAGCACATAATCTGTCAACTTGGCTGTCAAGAGAGCTAATTCAGGTTTCTCTGGTTTGGGGAGGTATTTTAATATTTCCTAGCATAACTAAACATGATGGAAGAAAACCCCAAAGCACCCAGTTTTGGGTCTAGTCTCTTATGACACTAGACTACATCCATGGATGCTCAGTCTCAGCCCTTCACTTCCATCAGTCCTGAGTTTCTATGGGAAACATTGTTTGTAATGATCCCCTTCAAACTTGAATGATGAAAGTGCACGTTTTGTAAATGACACCTCAGCCAATCTGCCCCATCTGCATGAAAGACAGCAAATGATTTCACTCTTTAGGCATTCAAAATAAAATGCACATGCGGCACATTCCAAGCTGGCAGGAAAATCCAGTCATTAAAAAAGTGATTTGTTTTCTACAATTGCAAACACAAAGGCTCAATTTATTTTCAACGTCATAAAGAAAATGAACTGTTATATTTTTTTTAAACAACCACAGCCCAGACATATTGGAAATGTTTTAATTTCAAAAATACTAACTGGCAAATTAGAGTCTTAATAGGTTTTCTAAAGTGGTACCATTTTAGATACAGTTTTCACATTGATTTCATCACTTTGCCCTGCAGGAAAAGCTTTTATCATCTTTTGCATATACTGTATGGATGCCTATTTGTTGCTGGTGTCACTAAATTTAAGAAGAAACCTAAGATACGTGAATTTTAAATAAAATTATACTCATTAACAAGAAAATATATCTTACATTATGGGAGCCAAAAAAAAAAATCTACATTTCTATTAAAATAAGACATTTATTATCTCTGACATGCTGTCCTTCCAACTTTCTCTTCATAAAACAGAAGGGAAACAGCAAATTAAGAAAACAGCAAACATAATTGATACAGCCCATCCTAAGAAAGCTTACAACCACGATCAACTTTACACTAAATGAGCTGCTCAATTGGACTCACCAGGACTATTCCCTATACAAAATATAAGCACATGCATAATTCTTTTCAGGATCACAATTATGGAAGGATCATCTGTAATAAAAATAAAACTACGTCCTTCCCCCCTCCCCCTCCCAAAGTCTTAATCCACGTTTATTTTTGTGGCTATAGCAGCACCTGGTGGACAAATAGCAAAATGCACATCTATCATATGATAAAAATATACGTATTTTAAAATATAAACTGCTTTAATTGCTCTTGCTTTTTTAAAGTTAAAAATAAAAAATCTAACCTAGATAATTCTTAATAACTTTAAAGTTATTACATCTGTTATAAAGGCTTTTTATTCTTACCTCTTCTTCTCTCCTGTGACCTCTCAGGCAAGTGCTTGTGTACTATGAAGTGCTGGTCACGGTCTCAGTGAACAGAGGCCCACTTTTGACAAAAATGTAAAAATACCCCATAAATACTAAGGCTGCACAGTTAATCAGTCAAAAAATTAGAACCTATCATAAATAAAGTTGTAAAGTTATACTTAACAGAACAAAAAAACTCCTGCAGGTTTTCTCTCCACAGAATCAAAGCCTAAAAAGAACTCATATCCCCAAAATAACCACTGAAGGGCAAGTTAGCATGCTAGGGTGGCTGACAGACATTCTCTCCTGCTTCATTCATCTCCTCTATGCTTTTTTCTGACTTCAATGTAATTGCTCTCTCCTTTTTCATATTTCTTTTACTAAAATATTTGCCTTATAGGAATATCTGTTTAGAACCAGCAAAAAAAGTATTTAATGATAAGAGTCAAATACAGCTGTAACTGTATTTGCTAAAATTGCTCGCTGCTGAGATTGGCTTGAAGTGAATTCCAAAGGGCTGGAGACATATGAATATATTGGCTAAAATTACAACTTCCTCCTCCAAGCGAAAGAGTAGCCAACAAGGAGAGGTGTTATGCTGGATCTTGTTCTCACCAGCCAGGAGGGGCTGGTGGGGAACGTGAAGCACAAGGGCAGCTTTGGCTGCAGGGATCATGAAATAGTGGAGTGTAAGAGCCTTAGGGCAGCCAGGAGGGTGCACAGCAAGCTGGCTTCCCTGGACTTCAGGCCAAGAGGATTTGCATCTCTTCATGGATCTGCTTGGGATAAAGCCCCGGAGGGAAGAGGCACCCAAGAAAGATGGTTAATACTCAAGGATCACCTCCTCTAAGCTTAGGAGCAATGCATACCAACAAAGAGGAAGTCGGGCAAAAATGTCAGGATGCCTGCATGGATAAGCAGCTCCCGGACAAACTGAAACATAGAAGAGACCGCTACAGAGGGTAGGTACTTTCCTACTTACTAGCAGGAAAGCAGCATATCCACACACAACCACACACAAAAAGTATTCTGAATTTACATGGATCAGCAGCTTGATTCAGGTATTGCTTTTGCTGACAAACTCAATGCCCCCAGAGCTCCAAAACAGGGGACTCGCCAAAACCTCCTTAAAGTTCATTACTGTTGCTTTCATTTTACATGGCAAGTATAACTATTCCAGCTTCACAAATAACAATACGAGGTAGTGTCATCTTAGGCACGCAGAGAGAAATTCAAAGCATTTTGGTGAGAAGAGGCAGGGTTCTGGATCCAATCAAAGTATCTGTGGAAGACACCTGCAGTCATCCACCAACTCCAGGGTCAAGCTTTATCAACTGGCTGTGCTTTCAGTGACTTTAAAAGCCTTGACATAACCATGTAGGAGACTCTCACTTCTTACTTGTAGAAGATACCTCTGAGGTGCTGAAAACTTGCAAGCATAGAGAGGAAATTAACTTGGAAATCAAAAAGAAGCAAGCCAATGCAAGCATCTCTGTACGTGTACATAAAACATGTACAACAAGCCTTGATAGGGATAGTATTTTTCATGTAACCAGATAATATAATCAACAGGCAACTTTTTGGGCACGAAGCCCCTCCCATGAATGTGAAGTAGGAACAACACTTTTGAAGACTAAAATACAAATTACTACTGTAATTGGGATTCTGATCACACGTGCTAGTAAGGCTGTTCCCCAAGGAAAGAGTATTGGTACCTGTTAAGGTGCTAAGTTAATAGGAGAAAAGGGTTGTTATACGCCAAGGGGAAAGACTGAGGTAGATTTTATTCTGTGGAACACCTAGTGGATAACAGGATGGGAAAAAAAACTGTCATACCTCATTTCACCCCTAGCACAGTACACCTAGCTGACTCAGGAGCTGCATTTCCCCTCCCCATCCGGTCTTCACAGGCGTCCCTTGAAGCTTTTACTCCTTCACCAGCACATCCAGGTGCCCAGCTCCCGTGGAACCCTGCCAGAGGCGAGGTCTGCTGCCCTTGGCCTTGCTGCCCTCACGTCCGAGGGCTCTGCTGATGTCCACGACACGTGTTTTACACGCACGGGCTGTGGAGGATGCTGCAGGTTCTTCATTCCTTAGCGCTTTTTGCCTGCAGTCCTGCAAAGCGCAGGCACTGCGCTCACGAAGCCAAGCCAGACTTAGAAGAGGAAGGTGCCCAGGGTCAGACTCTTTAAGTGTAATTTTAAACTCTTCTTCTTTTATTTTCCACCTCAAACTCCGTCTCCTGCACCCTCCACGTGGGACGACACAAGCACGGTGCCACCGGTCCCCGCCCACAGCCGGGCGGAGGAAGGGCCGCGGCTTCAGGGCTTCCGCCCGGCCGTGGGGCGGGGCCGGCTCCGTGCGCCCGCCCTTCCCGTACCGCGACATGGCGGAGTATTCCTGCGTCAAATCCACCAAGCTCGTCCTCAAAGGGTCGAAAGAGAAGAGGTAAGGAGCGGGCTGTCCGCTGCGCCGCCTCTGCTCCGCGCTGCGGCAACCGCAGGGGCCGAGACCGCCGGCGGGGCTGGTGTAGGAGGCCGGGCCGGGGTGAGGCCGGGCCCGCCCTTCCCTCCGGCCGGGGACACCCCCGGGCTCGCCGGCAGGGCAGGGGGTCGGGCTGGCAGCCGCTGGCTCCCGGCCTGAGTCAGTGACCCGCTCCCGCAGGGCCTGGGCGTGAGGCCGTGCCGGAGGGAGAGAGCGCGGGGCAAGGCCCGGGTCGGCGGCTCCTTCTCACTTCTTTGCATCTCCCCTTGCAGCAAGAAAAAGCACAAGGAAAAGAAAAGGAAAAGGGAAGAGGATGCGGCGGAGCAGCTCGATATTGTCGGTGAGCTGCTTTCCAGGAGTTACGTGACGGTGTGGAAACTGTAGGGGATACGGCAGAAGCCAAAGAGGTCGTTATAGGACTTTGTAATCACTGTAGAATGTATAACTATTTCTCACAACATGCTGTTTGTATATTGGGATCTTCCTAGATTCCAGATGGAACTTGTGACACCACTGGGATGGATTCAGATTTTTATAAATAATAAAGTGAAAGTATTGTTATCTTAATCAGGTAGGAAATAGTTGTAAGACAGCATACAAGGAGAAAGTTTTATTGTTTAAAAAATGTAAAAGTCATAATTCTAAGTTGTGCACATGGGAAGGGCTACCTTTAGCTTTGGTAGAATTCTATAAGAGTCAAGTATTCAAACCCAGATTCGTTTGAACAACTGGTCTAAGGATTACAGCTCACATATTTAAGAGCAAGATGAAATAGTATCTCTGTTTCTGTTGTGCTGGAGAAGCTAATAAATGGATATGACCCCAAAACTGCAGGAGACTGATCCAGAGGGAAAAAATACTTTCCTTGCAAGGTGTCTCTCTGCTGCATCAGCTGAATGAATCAGCTTGGTCTGTGGACTAAGAAGAATGGATAAAAGAAGGGATACAGCACAGAAGCTTGTAACTAGGGATGACAGCAGGTAGAAGAGCAGGACTTCCTGAAGCAGCAGCAGCAAAACCATTAAATTGGCTCTGGACTGTAAAATAATGCACAAAGATTGCAAGATCACAGTTTTATCTTTAGAATTTAAAATTTCAGAGAAGACGTGGAAATATAATCTGTTGAGCTACTGTAATCAGAAATTGTGATTACTCTGTTAATAAACTGTCATGGTTTTGTATTACAGGAAAGTGGTGGGCTGTCAGTAATTTTGGTGAAATTACAGGAACTATAGCTATAGAAATGGATAAAGGAGCTTACATCCATGCCCTTGACAATGGCTTGTTTACACTTGGAGCACCACATAAAGGTTTGTTCCAGGAAATTTGAAAGTAATAAAGTTTTAATAATGAAATGCCTGAAAGCATAGAACTAGCATCACTTCAAGGCAAGCAGTGTTACAGCTAAAACTGGTTTAGTACAAAAAAATGCAGTAATTCTAGCCGAAGCACGCAGATGTCTTAAACCTAATGACTACCAATCATTTTCACTCATCTAGTTTCCTGCTGGCTTGTGTGTGCAATAAATTGAACTGCATTGGAGATGATTATGTGTTATAGGCCACACCATTTGCTGGATAAAAAGCAGTATAACTTTTATTAAAACCTATAAAATGTTTATGGTGTCACTTGAAGAGTGAAATTCAAGTTTTAACGCTTATTGCTGCATCCTTGTCTTAATATACTTGTTTTGACACTGCACAAGAGGACTGCTAATGTTCTGGGATAATTAGTTTGTTCTTTGAGTTTGAGAGCTGTGACTCTGACATGGACTGTTCCAGACCTCTGACTGTGTATGTGTTTCATCTCCAGGGTGAGATCAAAGCAACACTGTCCATATTCTCGTGGTTTGGTTTTGAGGGGTGAAGAAGCTAGTAGCTTTTAGAATACTGAGTTGAGTTACCATATCTGAATCATAATGCACTTTGTTATGAAAGAAGTAACATTACAAGGAGATTAACGTTTTCAAAGCCACCAGGAGAATTACGAAACATTCTCAACTATAAATTTCTTTATACAAGGGTAATCTTTATTTTGTGTCTTGTTTTAAGCACTCTAAATATATGAACATAAATGAACACCTGCATTGGTTTTTTAAAAGTGAACACTCAAAAAGGAATTTTTAAAGAAATAAATACTTTCCATAGTATTTAGCAATGGTCAATGTTTAATTCTTTTTGATACTGCAGTATTAATAGGCTAAAGTATTTTACATTTATACTTTGTACTTAACTAATGGAAAATTCATTCCTCAGATGATGAAGGCCCTAGTCCTCCTGAACAGTTTACAGCAGTGAAGTTGTCTGATACGAGGTAATTACTGTGATGTTTCAAGTTTTGATACTTGTTATCTTTGGATTTTGTGAGAGTACATTTTAATACTCTTTTGAAATACATTATCTAAATGTGTTCGTGATGTGTTGGATATTGTGAATTGCATGAATTAAAAACACTTTCTTGTTTTCCTACATTTTCTCTTTGAGGATTGCTCTCAAGTCTGGTTACGGCAAATATCTTGGTATAAATTCAGACGGACTTGTTGTTGGACGTTCCGATGCAATAGGATCAAGAGAGCAATGGGAACCTGTCTTCCAAGATGTAAGCTGTTTGGAATAGTTTATTTGATGTTGCCAGTGTGTGACTGTATTTTGAGTGAATGTATGTAGATGGTTTTTGTCTGTGAAGTAAAAGCCTTTTGCAATCTCTTTCGTATTGTAACTTATGATTTTCCAACTGCAGTGCATTTACTGTAATTGAAAGTTTTTAAAATACTTCAATAGCTGCATTTTGGCAGCTATAAGCGTCTTAAAAATGAAGGAGCCAGCAAGTCTACTGGCTAGCTATTGAAGTATCCATACATAAAAGAATTAAACATATTTACAGAGACTTTTGGTGTATTGTAGAGGATAAATGTTATAAATCAAGGATTATATACAACCTCATTATACTTAAAATATATTGCGATATTATTTCTGCAGAGGAAAATGGCATTATTAGCAGCAAACAGCCGTTTTATTAGATGTAATGAAGAGGGGGACATAGAAGCCAAAAGCAAAACTGCAGGGGAAGAAGAAATGATAAAGGTAATCTGTAACTTCTACAATTAATGCAGGATTGGCAGGAATACTCAAACAAGCAGGTGTCTGTGTGCTATGATTTCCTGTTAATACAGTTATAATTGCTTCCTATAAGCTGTCAAGTGATACGGCCACAAGAAAGGTAAATGAGTTCCAGGGCTGCCTAAATTCTCAGTACTTCCTGTAGAGATAAGAAGATACTTTACCACTCAGGAGGACAAAAGAGTCTGTGTGATCTTCCAGGGACAGAAGAGAGGAATTATGACCGAATCAGGGACAGAGAAGGGTTTACCAGAATGATGCAGAAGGGGAGATCTTTTAAGAGAATCTAAAAAGACTACCTTGACTTTATCTGAACATGGAAAATATATGTGTCTCTCCAAATAGAGATAGGTGTCTAACTAGTGAGAACAATAATATTTTTAAGTCAATCTCTGAATTGTCCCTGCCAAAATTAAGAACTGTAATAGTGCTCCTTTGAGATGAAGGCAGTTATGTCTTACCGTAGTATCAAGGATTACACTTAACATTTCCCGTATTTCGGGCAGCTCTTAACTTTTATTGCAGTTGTCTCTGGTTAACCAGTTTGAAAACTGTGAACTTGAAAAGCCACTGTGAACCTGAAAAGTCACTGTGACTCTTCATTCTTTTATGAAGGATATGTAGTCATCTGTAACGTAACAGTTTTTAAAATATAGGTGTTTTCTATTGTGTTTTGGTTGTTTTTTCTTTCTTCTTTCAATTATTAGATTCGTACTTGTGCTGAAAGAGAAGCTAAGAAGAAAGATGAAGTTCCACAAGAAGACAAAGGAAACGTTAAACAGTGTGAAATCAATTATGTGTACGTACTTTAGAGCTGGTAACAGACTCAAGTACCTTTTTTCACTTCTAATTAGGGCCATCTTTGGTGGGAGGGCCAAATTCCCATCCAGACTTTCACTCCCTTTTCCTCAGCAGGACAAGGGAAGAAAACAGGATGAGAAAGCTCATCAGTTGAGATAAAGGAGAGATTCTGTACCAGATACTGTCCCAGGATTAACTGTGAAAAATTAATTAAATTTATTTCCTTTTAAATGGATTTAGGTACTGGGAGACAAAAATTAAAAACACCACCTTTCCTTCTCCCTTCTCCCAAGCTCACCTTCACTCCAGACTCCTCCACCCGCTCCTCCAAACCAGATGGGCTGTGGGTCAATACACAGCGGTTTCTTTCAGCCACTCCTTTCCTTTCCCACTTTTCTCCTGCTCTGGTATGGTCTTATTCATGGGCTGGAAGGTAATATCTGCTCCAGTGTCTAAAGCATCTCCTTCCTCTCCTTCCCTGTACTAGATGTTGACACTGCCATTTTGCACTTCTAGGGCTTTTTTCCTTCTCTGCCTGTGTGGCCTTTTGCCTTTTCTTAAATATATTTTTATAGAGGTGCCATCAGCTTTGTTGATGGATTTGGCTGTGTCCCATAGTGGACGTCTTGAGAGCCAGCTCTGTCCAGCACAGGGTAGCCCCTGGCCTTTTCTTACAGAGAAAACCCCTGCAGCTTCCCTACTCTCAGCACCTTGCAACTACATCTAGTACACTTTTGCTCCCTGATTTCTTATGCTAGTAGTTGAAGAAGGGGCTCTTTAGAATTTGTAACCACTTCATGCTAGTCACATAGGGGCTCATTCCTTCTTAGACTGCCAGAAAAATAAAACCTGAATAGTTTTCACCTACAGAAGCCTTAGTGCAACCTTAGTACTAGCATGATTTGCTGGATTTTATTAGGTCAGTTACCTGCTGCTTTAATAGGAGCTAAGATTCTTATCACAGCTGTTCTTGTGTTGAAAAACAAAATTTTAAAGAAATTTCAGTTCTTTACTATTTTTCCTCCCCGTTACAGGAAGAAATTCCAAAGTTTTCAAGACAAAAAGCTTAAAATAAGCAAAGAAGATACAAAAGCCCTTAGAAAAGCCAGGAAGGAAGGCACTTTTCATGAAATGCTACTTGACAGGTACTTAGAAATAATGTATTGATTAAAAAACTACTGGGAGATGGAATTACAGTAAACCTGAGGTACAAAAGAGGGCTAGATTTCAGGGGCATAGTAGGTTCCTAAGTATTTTTTTGCTGGTGAGTGTTGTGCCTGAGTCCTGGGGGTTGCCATTTTTTTTTTTTTTTTTTTAAATCTAGATTTTCACTTCTTTAGCTGAAGTTTGCAGATTTGAATTTACCTGCAAATTAGTTCTTTTGGAAATCTTTAACTAGGTTGTTCAATTTGTTTAGTACAGAGTTGTTGAGGGATTGATCTTTTTAATCACAAAAATTGAGCTAATTTTTAACATTTTTCAGTGCCTATGGTACCAGAACATTTTGGAGAGGCAGAAGTTGTATTTGAAAGAGAAACAGCGTTTGTTAAGGACAGTCTTCATGTTATCTAGTGGGAATATATTCTTTTCCCTTGAGCTAAGACTAAGATACTGTCTGGAATTTTTAAAGCCTTTTATGTCAGTATATAGTATAAATATTTGCATTAATTCAGTGGGTGGAATGCAGAAAACTATTTCTGATAATTGCAAGTGATATGAGAACACTCCTGTGCTCTCACAGGTGGTCAGCTTCAGATCACACTGAATCTGAATTCCATTTCTCAGAGGAGACAAAGCGCAATCATTACAATTTGAAGGGAAAGTTGAGCTTAACTTTAGACACTGAAATTCTATCTCCTTAGGAAAACAAAGTTAATTAACAAATCCAAAGTGTTGTTAGGCCTTTTTATGTGCTTTGAAGTAAAATTTAAGAAAAATGGCTTTCAATGCATTCTTAACACTTTGAGGCAGATAAAACAGCCAGGTGTAATTGTATTTGGTCTTAATCTAAATCTTGTTTCATTCACTCTTCCCATACAGGAGAGCTAAAGTGAAAGCAGATAGATACTGCAAGTGACACCCGGCTGGTCCATTTTCTTTTGCAACTTTGATGGCAGCATCAAATTGAAAATGAGTAAAATATTTTATAATTGTTTTTTATTTAAGGCATTTTTTAAGTATCTTCAGAATTATATTAAAATTTTCTCAAATATTAATAACCCAGTTATAGAATCTTATTAACTGTATCACTTGTGAATACTTGGCTTGTATTAAGAGAATTGCTCCAAGAAAAATTAAAGGTATATCCATTAACAATGATAAGCTATTTGCCATATAACTTAAGCCCTGAGAGACAGACTGTACACTGATTTAGTTCAGACAGAAAGCTCCCTGGCTTTTAGTTGCCTTTAGGACAAAATCTAGAAATAAAGAGATGATTGTTCGCAAATGTTCCTGGCCAGAGTCAGGAATTCTTGAATAAAAATGCAGCATAGCTGTGAGGTTTGCTAGGGAAGAGAGGGAGAAAAAAACGTTACTAATTTTTCTCCAAAGCTCCTTAGTTTGGTCCAGGACTGGGGATTAGGGCTCATTAACTAGTTGTTGTAGGTACCACACTACATGTCCCTCCTCAGAAATGTAAGTGACTGATGTACAAAAACGTTAGGAATATCACAGTCCTGGAAGTGGCCTGCTGCCAAAGCTACTCTCAGAAACACTGAGAAGACAGCACTGCAAGGAGCAGGCTGTGGGCCAGAGTAACTGTTTATTGGGAGTTCATTGCAGGTGTCATTGGTCGACAATCACTATGAATCTTAAATACATTTGCAGTGAAGGCTGATGGTGGAAGTAGATTGGTACTACAGCTTCTGTTTTTCTTTCAAGAATATATTGTTTAAATAAAAACTTGCCTGGTAGAACCCACAAAAATGATTACTCAAACATAGATATACCTGGAAGCAGAAACTTATGCTCTGGTGGGGAAGGGTGCTGAAAGGACTGCTCAGCAGCAGAATAAGAGCCGGAGATTTACACCTGAAAGGGAATTTTTCATTTCATGTTAGTGTAAATAGAAGAATACAGTGTGTTGCAAGTAGCTCTAAGTGATAGTAAGGGAAAAATGGAACGGAGAGGCATGTGTGTCACAGAGCTATGTGTAAGTGAAGTAAAAAGCCGTGGCAGAGCAAATGAAATGAGACTGTCCCAAGTAGAAGAGGAGGTACTAGAACTGGCAAGGGACTGGCAGCCTTGCAGAGAATAAGGGTATTTTAGTAGCAATGGGGTTGCCCTGTATGTTGGGACTAATGATACACTGGAGTCTTGAGAAAAGGTGGTCTGAGATAGCACAGAAACAGAGATCTGGGGAATTCACTGGAAATCTGCTCCCAAGAAAATGAAATCAAAGGTACACCAAAACAGTGAAGATCAGCAACTTGTCAATCAGCTAAGTTTCAACCTACCACATCAGTGTGTGTATTTAACTGTCGCTATAAGGAGTCTATTTGGATATTTTCCCAGTGGAGGTATTCACTGAGTCATCTTGAAGATACTACATCCTGACAGTAGTGTTAGCACAAGGAGCTTTAATTTAACTGAAACAGAGAGGAAAAGGGGGAAGTAATTTGGGCAGCCTGTACTTAGGGGGGAAGGAACAGATCTGGAGAGCGGTAATACAGTACTGCATAGATGAGTATGAGAGAGCAGAAGGGTGGACAAAAGTGCTAAATATCAGTGACACCAGCTGTCAGTACAGTTAGCAAGTTAATTGAACATCTTAAGAAGCTTTTTCCTTCTTAGGTTTTTGAAAACTGACAGAAGAAACGTAGATAACTAAATGGAGGGCCTAAGGTACTGGCGTGGGCCCTGGAGGCAAGGCATTGTGATAGGAACACAGTAGAATAGCTGTAGTCAGAGAAGGTGACTGGTGCTGGAAGATAACTTTCTTAAACTGAGAATTTCTTAACGAGTGAAAGAACTAAACCAGAAGCACAAAGAGGCTTCAAAAAAAGTACTCTGCCTAATGTCACAATGGCGTCATTATCTCTTCAGAGCATTTGGAAAGAGTTTTTTAATTTTCCAAAGTCATTATTTATTTTCTCCTGTTAAAAATGTGCTAAAGATGATAAAGCATCTAGACAAAGATAGTAAAGTCCCTAAAAGCTGTATGCCCCAGATAGAAAAGATGAGCAAAAGGGGTTGCAGATGTTCAGAAAATAACAGGACGAACTTAATCAGACTCTTTCTTACCATAGCCCATAATGGTATATTCAGATATCTGGAAGTGAACACAGGATTACTGTCTTACATGTATTTGTTTTCAACTGAAAATATTTTCCAGACCCTGTAGAAACTGCCTGGTCTCCTGTTTTTGAAGAACACTCCCATGAAAATCTCAAGGTTTATCCTGTTACACTGTAATTTGCCTCAGTTTCCAAATCCACAGATTGGTTCTGTATCTTCTTTCACCAGTGCTTAATGTTTTTCTGCCTTGGTCTTTAAAGCTCCATGCAGTTCCCAGCTTCTGCTCTGAGCTGGTTCCTTCCTACACTGTTGCATGCCCTCCTCCCAAGGCTTTCCCACACTACAGTACGTTTTTTATCCTTTCCTGTTTCTTAATTTTTGCAGTTCCATGCAGCTTTCCAATCAACTTTCTGCCAAGAACTTCCCTTCTTTTTCTTGCCACCCCCACTTTGTTTTGTAAGAGAGTTAATTGCATAGGCAATTAAATCAGGATATTAAAGACTGCATCACATCTTTTCTGTGTGCCTAAAAACATGTGACATATCTTAGGCACTGCACAGAGCGCATGAGACAAGCTAAAACTCAGGCAGCCTGGAAGGTTTTGAGTACTTTTTCGTGGTGCTTCCGCCAACTGTTGCTGATGTACACACTCATGAAACATTCATTTGCTCACACTAAAATGATAATGCTCATACTGAAATCACAGTATGCACCTAATTTGGCTGCTGCTTTGTACTTGATATTACAACATCCTCGTCTAGTGGAAGGTGGCCCTGCCCATAGCAGGGGACTTGGAACTAGATGACCTTTGAGGTCCCTTCCACCTCAAACCATTCTACAATTCTATGAAAGAGATACCACCTAAATAATAATTAGTAGGCAGAGCACTTACAGACGGATGCATCTCACGCCCTGTGTTTCTCATTAGTCTGTCTCCCCAGTTGTCTGTTTCCTGCTCTCCTAAGCCGCAAGATGGAGAAAAATCCTTCCTCAAGAACGCGCTTGCCTGGGATCTTTCATTACCACACAGCCTGCCTAAAACCTCCGCAGGACACAGAGTAATTAAAAATCCCAGTACTTCCAAACTGAAAACTGGTGCCACGGGTTTTCTCTAAGTGTTGCCAAAGAGAGGCGATTTTATATCAGACTCCCCTGGGCGGAAGTTGCCTTTCGTGGAAGCGCGACTGAAAAAGCCCGGCTGCGCTTTACCGCAAGGGCACGGGCGGGGCGGGGCGGTGGCGGAGGGCCGTGCTTCGCTCCCGCCCCCGGCGGGCGGGGCGCTGTCATGTGCCCGGCGCTCCGGGAAGCGCCGCGCCGAGCGGAGCCGGGCACGACCATGGCGGGC